>APFE030838710.1:0-27171 GCA_000404065.3 Pinus taeda
ACCTATTCTTGAAAATGGGCCAATGGAAGGTTGTAACTCCTAATTTCAAGGGCTAAATTTACCTTTTTTACCCTCTCCCTTAAAATAAGGTGGCTATTTGAGGTGATTTGTAAAAATGTACTATGATACAAAATATTCGCCCACTAAAAATTTAAAACCCCTTAATTTCGCCAAAGGGCGAACATTCGCCCCTAAAATTATCCTTGCATGTTATATCAAGAGAAACTTTTTCTCATATCATTAACTCTTATCTTATAGTTGGTGACGGATATAGCCTTTAAAATTATGAGTCGTCCTTGTCATATCTTATATTTAATGATGGATATAACTTTTAAAAGCATCAACCTTGTTTGTTATTTTATGTATAGTCAATTTAAATGGAAGTGCTCATAATTTTATTCAATATTATCTTGTACAACTAGAAATAAAATTATGTGGGGGTGGTGATTCTAATGATTTCAAAACTTGTTTTTATTACCTAAATTTAGCTTATTTAAAATAAACAAGGGTGGTGTTTCTAGTGATTTTCAAACTTTTTTTAATTACCTAAATTTAGCCTATTTAAAGTAAATAGTTGCACTGACCATCTTATCTTCAAGTCAGTGACTTTTCATGAGGGCATGACATCCACTATCTTTGAAAATTTTGAAATATTAGGAGTATCTTGCACTAAATAAACAACGTTGGGATATAATGTTTTATTATGTTTTTTTACTCCGTGTCACAAATTTATTAATATTTTATGATTCGAGGTTTCAATTTCCATGCTAAGACTATATTCATCATGCCTGCTAGGATTTTTAGTCGTGCACACATCATATTGCCCACTTCTAATTGTATAAAAAATAGAGAGTATGCATAATGACATGTAGTGACATGTGGGTGTCCATTTTACTCAATGATATGCTTGATTTTTTAACCCATTCCAATCCTACCACAATGAAATTAAGAGAGACAAGGACACAAAAGGATTATCAATAAATGAAATTAGAGACTTTAGAATGCAACTCAAATTGTACCTAAATGTAATGATAAGTATTTGCAACTGCCTAGTCATGATGAGCATCGAATCACACTGTGAAAGATTCCTTGCATTATGAGAATTTGGTTGCACCTACACTAATCCTATGTATTAGTTGCTTGACTTGCCTATAAATATAATTTTAGAAACAATGCTACTCTTAAAATTATTCCCTATATGGATAATCAATGCCCCCCCATATTGATAGTTAATTTTCAAGTTAACAAAACAGAACTCTCCAATTGCATCATCACCTTTCAAAACAATGCTTGAGTATTTCCAGGTGATTGTCGAACCATTCTCTACTTAGGTCCATGAAATCCTTGATTTTTCTCCACTGCATAAACCCATTTTCGTAATAAAATTATAAATCCCACGTCTATGTTCCTCATCCCCGACATACAAATTCTGTATAGTGGAATACATTATCGTTGCTCCCTCGGTGCAATAGAGATCCACTATTATGGCATGGAGATAAATGTTGTCATAAAATGGTGTAGTGCATCCTTCAATATATGTCACAGAACTCCTCTCACCTCACAAAATGCCTCTCATCTACAACAATAAGATTCCTCTCAAACTGACTAGTCTCCATCTCATTCATTCTGAAATAAGTGGATATTTCCATGGGTGACAAAAGTGTGCTTGGGGATTTAATAGAAGGAGATATCACTAAAAAAAAATACAATGCAACATAACAGTTATCAGTAGGAGGAAGAACCCTGCCAAGCTACTTCCTAACTAGATAAATATACTCTCGAATTACCTCTTATAACGAACAAAAGATAACCTCAACTACCTATGGAGTCTACCTATGCTTGGTAGAAATGAAAAATTGGTCAAAAACAACATCTACAACAATGTTGTTCAATCTCTTCTCTTATTCAAGGGCATGCCCATATTTTGAAAAGTATCAAGTAGGTCAGGGTCCACGCATCCAGGCTTCTCTTCTTCTTCTACTCTCTCTATTTAGGTTCAAAATAAAAGGTCTTGGAAATTGATGGGTGGGTAAAAGTCATCAGACCATTTGGTTTCTTCCATTTTTAATCATCGTCTGCAAGCATTGAGTCTAAATTGCAAAATCCATTCAGGTTCCTTGTTTTTAGTTGAAATTAACCTAAGATTTGGAGAGTTGTAAGGTTTAATGGATCTAAGTATATTCTACTTAAAATATGATAACATGTTTTAAAAATGTAGGCATTAGGATCAAAATCTAAGGAGGAAACATAAAATATTTATTGTTCATGATTACAAGAAATTTTAATTTCATGTAACAAAGTTTGAGGAAGGTCTAGTATTTGCATCCTACTAGAAAATTTTCTTGCATCACTCAAGCCCTTTGAATTTGGGTATGGTAGAGTCCATTACACAATAATCAACCACTAAAAAAAGGTGAAAAGAAAAAATAAAATGTCATGCATTCTGGCCCTAGAAAAGTTAGGGAGGAGCGAATCTATACAATAAGGACAAGCAAAATGCTTACCTGTCCATTTCCTTTTGATGAATTGTTGGCCACAATCAAGATTGGAATTATCATAATCATTAAACTCTTTGTAAAATAAGAACATGCAAAATTCTTACTTGTGCATTGTCTTTTGATGAATCGTTGGCCACAATCATGATCTGCATTAATCATTAAACCCTCATATCTGCATTATCATGATCATTAAACACTTCTTAAAATAAGAACATGCAAAATTTTTACTTGTGCATTGTCTTTTGATGAATTGTTGGCCATAATCAAGATCTGCATTAATAACTAAAGCCTCAACTCTAGATAAAATTTATTCTTTTATCATATAAAACCTCGAAATTATTTAGCCATAAGAACGAAAATCATCTTTAGTAAAAAAGAAGAACTCTTTAGGGTCCAAATCCATATCCATGTACAAATGGCCAAAATCCCCACACCCAATGACCTTTCCCTTCCTCCATCTAATTGTTGGTGCTCTCCTAAGGTGTTTCCCATGCAAAACTCCATCTAGGGTTCAAATCCCGTGAAATCCATAGATCAAGTTGATGGTCTTCCTTCTTCTGGAATTTCCACACAGATATAGATAAGGAAGAGAAAAATGCAGTGATACAATGTGATGTTGTAATCTGTGAATATTTTATTTGAACCCAGTGCTAAATTGGAAATGAAAAAGAAAAGAAATTTTTATAATGGAAAAAATAAAAGAAATATAAATATAAAATAAAATATAATAAAATGCAATTGGGTTAAATGATTTTATTTGTTAATAAGATTTGTATTTTTACAATAAATTTGTTGAATAGGCTTTGTTACAACCATGGACTAGTACCATGGGCCAATACATGGCCATAACTTCATTCACTACAATGGCTTTAATCAATACAAACATGCCAAAACACCAATAACTTATTTCATAGTAAAATATTTATTTAATTTAATTTACAAACAAATTTAATTGAATCTAAAAATATTCCCATGGAAATTACAATTAAGGTTTTAATAAAATTAACCGATAAGATGAATATGCCGGTTCTGTTATATATATATATATATTATATATCTAATATATATAAATAATATATATTAATATATATATTATATACATTATATATAATAGTCGAGAGAGAGAAGAGAGAGAGAGAGAGAGAAGCAATAGATCCGTCTTAGCTAAGGGACAAGGATGAGAAGCAAATAAAATTGACTAATTATAATAGATTAAATACAGTGCATGATTTTTTAAAGTTTTTCATTATTTTATTTTCTTTGACATGATTGATCCAAAACCAATTAATTTTTTTAATTTAGATAATTTCTTAAACACAATAAAATGTGATCAAATTTAATAGAGTTGGGGAGGGGGCGAAGAGAGGGAGGGAGATAGTGAAAAAGTTGGACGATAGAGAGAGAGAGAAAGAGAGAGTGATGGGGGGAGAGAGTAAGTTGGGAGAGAGGGAGTTAGAGGAAGGAAGATAAATAAAGAGAGAGATGGATTTGGAGTTGGAGAGAGAAGGAGGAAAGAAAAAATGCATAGAGAGATAGAGGTGGAGAGAGAGGGGAGTGAGAGGGGAGAGATGGAGAGAGAGTGAGGGAGAGAGGAGAGGAGGGAAGAGGAAGAAGAGGAGATGATAGAGATAGGGAGATAAGGGGAAGGGAGAGAGATAGATACATAGAGATGGAGATGGGCAAGGAGGGGGCGGAGAGTGATAGAGTTGGACGGAAGACAGAGAGAGAGAGGGAGAGTGATTTGTGGGGGAGAGAGATGGAGTTGGGAGATAAGGGATAGAGAGGAAGGAAGATAGAGATGAGGAGAGAGAGATGGAATTGGAGGGAGCAGGAGAGGGTGGGAACAAGAAAAACATAGAGGGAGAAAGGTGGGGAGAGATAGAGTGGGTGACAAGGGAGTCATGGAGAGAGAGTGAGGGAGAGAGGAGAGCGGGAGGGAGTAGAGAGGAGGATATAGATAGAGAGGGAGAGAAGGGGTAGAGAGAGATAGACAAAGAAGGGAAAGAGAGGGAGAGCCAATGTGTGTATGTTTGGGGGGTGAGATAGAGAGAGGGAATAACAAAGAGACACAAACACAAATATAGATATTATATAGTATTATATAACCAACCTAAATCCACATTAACCCTATAACTATCAAGTGTCGAGAGGGATCTAATCTCTCGAGGTGCAAACATTTCCTCAAGTTTTGCACTACCTTTCGGTGCTTGATAGATCCGGGGTTAAGATGGATCTATGTCGGTTAATATGAAATTAAAGTAGTTTTATTTGATATTATAGTCTTAAAAATTAAAATTGCTCTTCAAATTAATTTCAAATTGGAAATAGATCCAATTACATTTAATGAATAGATTTTTAAAAAATACTTAAAATAATTTTCTTTTATTAAAAAATATATTTTTAAAATTACAAATTATTAGAGATAAATAATTTAAAGTTTACTCACCTATACACCATGTGAGGATGAAGACGTGTTTAAGGAAGGATAACATTTCAACCAATCTCTAACAACCTTTCATTCCCCTATCACTTGTAAGCTTAGATTGCTTGACACAATTAAGATTACTAACATAAAAAAATGATTCATATTATCGTTGTACGTGTTAGGTAGTTGTATTTTTGTTTTTAGACTAAATTAATCATTCATGTAAGTCATTTTTATTTGTATTACTTATTAGCTAGTCACATATTTTAACTTGCAACTAAATTAGTGATTTATGTTAGTCGTTTTTAGTTCGGTCACTTAAGATTGCTCATTTTTGGTAGTATTCACTAATTTATCATTTTCTACTAATGTTAGGCAGTGACGTGGAGACTAGCTAGAGAAGTGGCTCAGATCTCAGAACCGCTGGCACTGAACTGGGAAATTTAGGTCACAAACACATGGAATGAGGCTTATGAGTGGAGTTATAACCTCATAATCGCATGTATATTGTGTTGTGGGTGCAGTTGGGACTTAGGTCAGTGAAAAAGGGTTCCAACTTAGCGATTTACCACCTGGGGTGGTTTGAAACCTCCTAAGTGATTTGTGGTCTCTAAGGGATGTCAATTTGTGGTGGGGTTGCAGGCCCCTATTCCATAACTAGAACTTGGAGTTCAGTTCATGTCATAGTAGCACTCATCCTCACATTTACCCTGGGAATTTGTGAAAGAATGTAAATGTTGGGATGGGGTTGTTACACCATTTCTGGATCTAGTTGACGACTGTTGCAAACAATCAGAATTGGTGTTGGATCCCCCACCTTAGATACCCCCAACCACAGATCGACACCAAGATAAACCTCTAAGAGATCGTAGGGTTCCTTTGAGTTGTGTAAATTACTATTGGGATTGCATGGCTAAATATTCCCCTCTACAGTTGGTCACCATGTAGAGACGAGGTCATCTTTCCTAGGATCTATGTTTGGTAGGTGTATTTAATTAGGAATAGAACCCCTAATCTCTGTATGCTTGAAAATATGTTGCAATCATAAAAAGGAAACATGAATCTATCACAATAACCTTCCTGGATGTTTTGGCTCAGATTCGTCCACTACTCTCCAAGCATAACCCACGGTGGCTTGATTCCTTGTGCCATCACGCTTGCAATTGTAAAGAAACAAATTTTGACACCCCCAACATTGTCTACATATTTCTCTAGGATCCTTAACATCGATGACAATTAATATGGAAAAAACAGACTTTGAAACCCTAGCACCACTACATATCTCCATCTCTCTTCACTAATTTCCAATCATCTCAATCAATATTATCACTAATGGTAATGTCAGAACTTATGAGTTTATGTATGCAATGTTTATCATTAGTGAGTAATGTTTTAATACAATTAGGTATGGAATATATTTTAATTCAATTATAAACATGGATATAGATATAGGGACTTTAAAACACATCAAAAATAGGAAGCTTGATTTAATTTGGGGATAGTTTGAATAAGGAAAGTCATAATAGTTTTTAAAGGTAAAGGAAAGAGGAATCTTGATAAAAATAGTATTTGAAGAATAAATAATATGCGAGGGTAGCCCCAAGGGATAGTTCAATAGGTTGAGTTCTCATTGCTAAGTACCTTTCCAATTGGGAGGTGGGCCTAACCAGATAAGCCAATGGGTAGATTCCTTTGGTTGGATTTTCCCGGATTATTACTCATTGATGTAGTGGCCACTCAATGACCATGAACCACAGTTGAAAAAAGAAATATATAAAGGTAAAGGAAAAGACGAAGCTTGATAAAGATTAGTATGCCAAAAATAAATAATATATTAATATTAAATATATGAATAAAAAATATACAACTAATGTATTAAAATGTAAATAAAAGAGTATAAAAGAAAAAAGAAATTACTGATATTTAATTTTTAAATAAATAGAAAAAATTAATGAAATAAAAATAAAAATTTGAATAAATCTATTGTCTGATATCTTAAAACTAATAATTTATATAGTATATATATATATATATATATATATATATATATGTAGTATATATGTATATATGTAATGTATAGTATCTGTATATGTATAATGTATATGTACTGTATGTATGTGTAATGTATGTTGTTATGTATGTATGTAAATAGTATATATATATTATTATATAATATATATATATAATATAATAATAATATATATATATATATATACACGATTTAACTATAAAATAAAATAATGATGAACATTTATATATCCATATATTTAAAATAAATTTCAAAAAATTAATTGGAAAGATGTTTTAAAAAAGAAATTTAATATATAAATCTTGGAAAATAAAGAAAAATTTATAAACATTTTTTTGATGGTATTGATGATGATTATTAACTTCTAGTAAGGATATATATGGTTGACTGGACCTTAAGAAGGTAATCGATTATTAGAATTCTTTAACATTTTATTTTTATGATCGAAGTTCCAAGATCACCATAGTTTTTCTAACTTAAAAGGTTAAGAAGGTTGGTAGCACGACATATATTTTGAAAATTAGATTGTATCATAAGGTGGACGATATAAGAGAAATTGTTTTTCTGTTAGGTGTGAGACCAAATCAAAGTGAAAGTTGTTCATGCCCATGGTATCAATGACCCATGGTATTGTCCCATGGTATTGTAATTAAATTTATTTTGACAAGTGTGTGAGTAAAAATAATGAGAGTGAAATGTAATAGTTTTATTGTTATTATAATAAAAAAGCTTTAATCCCTTTCGTGATGGTTTTTCCCAAATGGGGTTTTCTAGGTAAAGTTAATTTCTTTCAATTTATTTTTATGTTGTCCTTTATTTAACCACTGGTATCATAGTTGTAAGTTCTTATTGTTAATGGTGTAAGCTAGGTCTACTTAGCAATATGAACACTAATACAATAAGGATATGGGGAAGTTGAATAGGGTCAATTCCCCCCATGAAAATCACAAATTGAGGATATACTGATTCTGAAGGATTAATATTTTCCAATTGAAGTAGCGAAAAGAAACCCCCAAAAATAATAGATGAAGATTGGAATTCACTAAAATTGAAGGCCATTGGTACTATCTGACAATACTGAATGTCTACTTTAATGTAGTGGATGATAAGACAATAGAAGGACTATTGAATTATCTACATGATTTGTATGAGAAGAATATGACATCCAATAAAGTATTATTGATGAAGAATATATATAACCTCAAGTTGAAGAAGGGTGCTTTAGTTGCAGAGAACTTGAAGGAATTAATATAATTACCAGTAAGCTTTCCTCTAACAAAATTGTTTTAGATGATGAAATAAAATCCATCCTACATATGTCTTCCATGCTAAATAGCTGGGAAAATTTGATAGTAGTTATGAGAACTTCAACACCTGCTAGGTCACTAAAGTTTAATGATGTTAGCAATAGCTTCATGTGTTAGAAAATTATATATTACAGAGCAATGGAACACATAAAATATTGCAGAAATATAAACACAGAAAACACATAAAACAAGAGAGACACAAAAATACGTGGTTCACCCAGTTTGGGCTATGTCCAAGGAGAAAACAGCCAGTCCTTCTTTTATTATATTATCCAGCGAATTGAAGAGATACAACCTACAACAGATCCACTGTAACTCCTTCTTCGCTCTCAATATCCTCTCTCTTCCTCACTTAGAATACAGATATGCATAGACGCAATAAAATTCCCTCATATATAGTGAGGGGTTGCCTTCTAGGGAAAAAAACCCTAAACTAAACATAACTTCTACTGTCAGATCATCCGCCTAATGAACGACCTAGATTGACTAGAAATTACTAGACTTTTACAAGGTAATTTTACATCTATTTTTAGCTTTGGGGGCACTGTTCCCGAATCCTTGTCGAGGGACCACTGGCCCCTGGACCCCCCAGCCGGGGGGGGATTGGCCCCCCCTGAACCCCCCGCGGGGGGGACAAGTCTCCCCTGCATGGAGGGGTATACAATCTTCTTGTGGTATACATCTGGCTGAAACCTTTGAATACATAAGATAATTAGGCTCCACACCCAACATAATGAATGAGGAGTGAAGCAAATCAACTATAGAAGACAGGGAGGAGAAGCTCTAACTTTAGTTGAACATGGAAGGAAAATTGAATGTATCAAATAGAGGTGTTCAAAATCAAGAGGCAGATTGAAATAAAGAACAAGAAGACTTACTTATTTTCATTGTGGAAAACCTGGGCATTAGAAAAAGTATTGTTGGTTTTGGAAGAAGGAACAAAAGGAACAAAAATCAATCAACACGATTAAAAAATCACACAACACAAATGAAGGTGAGACCATTGTTGTACCTTCTAAAAGTGATGTCTTATTTACTATTTCAGCAGAAGAAGCCTTGTTTATATACTTCCAATAGTAGCATTTATTGAGTACTTGACTCTAGGGCATATCACTGTGTGACCCCATGTAAAAACATTTTTATTACACATGAAGTGGGTGATCATGGTAGAGTACACTAAGGAACTATTTTTTTTTGTAATATTGTTGGAGTGGAAGATGTCTGGATTAAGACAAAGGATGGATGGGGTATCTTGGTGAAATAGGTTAGGCATGTCCAGAGATGTGTATCAGTTTTATCTCTATAACATACCCCCTATTAACCCCAATCATAACTAACGTTAGAAGGAGGTGGTTACTATCTTGACCTGATCCACAAGGTATAAGTATTCAAAACTTAAAATGGATAATGATATTTCACCCATCTCATCGAGACCATTCCAATGATATAAATTTTTCCCTGATCTAACATCTGGATCATAAGATATGGTTGTTTGAATCTAACTTATAAAACAATGCCATGCCATTTATTTTTCCACATAGCTCACATGTGGCCCCCATGTGACTACCTCAGTCGTACACCATGTCACCACCCAAGTGGTAAATCTACATAGTTGTTAACCCATTCATACTAGGTTCACATATTAATCCCCTTTCTCTAGTCCAACATGGTATCCACCCATATATATATATATATAATATATATATATATAGTATATATATAATATATAATATATATATACTATATAATGAAAAATTTTTAAGGATGAAAAATTAATCTTAAAGTTTAAGAAACAATGACGATATTATAACTTCTAATATGAAAATTATAAAAGTTGGTGATATTTCAATAAAAAAACTCATGTTTATAAATGATTTTTATATTTGCTGTTGTAATAAGATTGGTGATTTGTAAGGTAAAATAATTTTTATACTAATAAAATTTGTTGAATATTATTTTGGAAAAAACAGGAAATATAAGCCCATAAATGCGAAATATTAAGGCCCAAAATTTTCCCATATTTGTATATATATATATATATATAATATATATATATATTATGAATATATAATATAATTATATAATATATACCTATAGGTATATATATATATATATATTATAGATATATATATATTCAAATGGGTTAGTGTGGCCCCCCCCCCCCTCTATGTCCACATGATCCTAAGAGTTAAATCTTAGTTTGTCTCGACACTGCTCCCAATTGAAACCTCTCGGGACAATCTTTCGAGCTACATTGGCAGTGATAGCTCTACATTTTGGGTTTGGCCTTCCCTTTGACCGGTAAATGAATGCCTACATGCCACACAATGCTTGTCCCCAATGAATAGGCATAGTATGCCAAGCCATCCTGGGTAATAGATCCCAATAGTTCTATCAAGCCGTGCATCCAAATATTTTCAGGTCTAGGTCAAGGGCGATGTCATCCTTTGTCACTCTGCATATGTAAAAGGGGGCCCACATAGCCTTTGAAGCCAACCATCCATGGCTTCCTAGCTATACGCAAGTTGGAGGGTTATCCCTGTTTTATGCTTTGGGTAACAAGCCCCACTACCACCTCATCCTGGGAATTCAACCCTAAGAGTTCCTCTTGGCACTTCCTTGAGATCATTTGGGGATATTACTCTAGGGTTCATGCAATGACCATAAACACTTACCATCAATGGTCTAGATTTATCCTTCTTAAGCACTAGGTCTCTTCACTCGATCACATGGTTGAAGGGGGTTAATCTATTCCCTTTTGACACCCTCTGTTTTGGACTTAAAAAGAATGAAAGCTTTGTGTTTTGGCCAAGGATTTTCTCATCCTTCGTGCTTAGATAACTAACTTAAATTCAAGCTTAAAATAAACACAAGAATTGAACCATTCCTTCAACAACCCAATACAACGATAAATATTAAATAGATCTACCCATCTCTTAATACATAGGCCATTTAGACCGATTTGTAGACTCATATAACTATAAGAACTATATCATTCCCAAGAAAATTTTCATGGAACACTTTTGCACAGGGAATCACTTTCCTTATTATCAACATGTGCTAGTCAATATTACAAAGACCAAATATAAAAAAAGGAATACACAAATAGATTACTTATGTACAAAGGTTTTAATCCCTTTATGTGCATGCATGCTTAAGTTATTTCAATATTAGCACATCCACTACTAATGGACCATATCACAGGATTTTAAACAATCATTTATATTCTCCATGCATGCAAGAACAACACTTCACATCATTAGCTATTGCTTGGATAACATATTAGGTTCGGGGGTTTCAACTTGCGATAGAGTTTGGTCGGTGGTTGTGCACTAGGGTTTGTGCGACCTCCGCCTTCTCCCCTAGGTGCTTCTGGTTCTAGCCCTTGGGACCCTTCTTGCCATAGTGGCTCAGCTATTGCTTCCTAGTGCCCACTCCTTCAAGGATATGGTCTCTGGTCAGCTACCAGACCAAGCTTAATTCTTCACCAAGTTTTCCTCCAGCTCTGCCATCTGTACGCCACCAGGAGGAAGCTCAGACAAAGAAGAAACTACTTATCCACAACAAAACGAGCTGCCAAAAAGGAATGAAGACACAGTGAAAAGATCAACCAAGGATAATCGTGCAGATAAGGGAAACACCGAAGACTCATCCTTTTTTGGCAATGTCAATCCTTCACAATCTCAGGAGCAACCACAAGATTAGGGGAAAAAGACCAAGAACAACTGTAATCCCAAAGCCCAGAAAATCCCAGAACTAGAAATCCAGGACCCCGAGGTAGTTGAATACAAAGAATACATGAATGAACATGTGGTCATATGCAAGTTCATGGGAATATGTCCAATAGAAAGAGAACTGAACTAGTGGATCCTATCAAATGGACACCCAAAGGGGAGATCAAATTTCAGCTGGGCTCCAAAGGATTTTCCACAGTCATCTTTGACCTCCTAGAAGACAGAGACAAATTTTTTGAAGGAGGACCCTATTTCTACAACTCAGCTAGTTTATACATGATATTCTGGAGGGAGAATTTCACACCCGAAAAAGAGGATTTCACTAGGGTTTCATTTTGGGTACGCCTCTACTCTTTGCTAACTGATTATTGGGCTCCTTCAGTCCTAAAAGGTATTGTGGACCAGCTGGGGGAGTACATCAAAATTTCTGAAGGCACTAGAACGGGTCACTATGTCTCCTACGCCTGAATTTGTGTTTACATAGACATCTCTGGGGCTCTTCCAGAAGCAATCAAACTAATCTTTAGGGATGAAGTATGGCTGTAAAGTACAAACTATGAAAAAATTCCCTTTTGATGTAGGAAGTGTCATGAGCACGAGCATCTCTTCTGAGACTACCCCATGAATAAAACCCCTCAAATGCAAGAGCAAGCAAAATAAACAAAAGGATAGTGAAGTGTTCACCAAAGTAATCTCTAGGAACAAGAATAATAGGAAAAAAGTTATCCCCAAGAAGAACCTATACAAAGAAGCAATCCAGGATCAGTTCAAGGTACTCAACAACAACCAACAGCAAAGGGATCCTAACAAAATGATAGCGAATGAAGCAGGATAGGAAGAAACACATCTAGAAGACAATGATCAAGATGGAAGGGACACAGGTAATACCAAAAGGTTGTAAAGAGAAGTCGCTAGAGGATAAAAAAATGTAACTAGTAGAATTAGAGGAAACACTAGAGGAAGACGCAACAGAAGAAGCTTTGCAGGGGGTAGACCTTGCAACAATCATAGAGGAATGGAAACAAAAAGGAATAAATGCCATATTAGAATAACAGTTACAAAAAATTGAAGGGGCTTATCTCCTCCAGGAAGAATTGAAACTCAAAGCCCACATTCCAACACAAGAAAGTATAGCTTCAAAAGGCATTTTAGCCAAGATCCCAGAAGAAGGACTCAACCTCAAAGGCTCAAGAAGAAAGCGAGGACGAAAGACCACCAGTCAGCTCCTTCAAGAACTGGGAGCCAAGCTAATCAATGAAGGAAAGGTAAAGGCTCTTGCTCTATACACATCTCCGTGTCAATGAATTACATATCTTGGAATATTAGGGGACTCAATAGTCCTAGGAAGAAATGTATCTTGAAAAGTAGAGTCATGTTTGATCATCCCAAAATCTTGTTCATTCAAGAAACGAAGCTGGACTCGTCTCACCGTCCCCTCCTGCTCAACTCGTGCTTCAGGCCTTACATCTCCTTGGCTAATATGGCTACAGGCACAGCGGAAGGCATAATGACTTTCTGGAAAAATTCTAAATTCTACCTTTTATCTTCCCTGGCCACTCACCATTCCTTAACTATGATCCTGAGAATCATAGGCACCAATGAGATCATTAGAATAACCAATGTATATGCCCCACACAAGGTGATAGACTGTATCAAAATGCTCCAAATCATTTCCAATCTCCTCAACCCTCTATACCACCCCGTGAAAATCATAGCTAGCGATTTCAATATGATAACTAACTTATTTGAAAATAAAGGAGGAATTTGGAAGTTAGATAAGGATTCTGAGGCTTTCATTGCCACCATTGAAAACCTCAATCTTATTGAAATTCCCACAAGAAATGGCTTATTCACCTAGAATAACAGAAGAGGAGGAGACCATCAAAGAGCCTCTCGTTTAGACCGTTTCCTTCTCTCTGAGGCATCCCATCTCACCCCTTGGGAAACTGAGGCAAGAATCCTTCCACAAGTAGGCTCTAATCACTAGCCTATCTCTCCCAAGATTCAAATTTCAAGGTGTTCGAAGAATAAGCCTTTTAGGTTTGAGGCCTTCTAGTTGAACCATCCAAATTTCATGGAAAAAATGAAACAATGGTGGACCTTCTCTCCCTCCAGAACTGGAAACAAAATGTATTCTTTCCAACAAAAATTAAAGCATATCAAAGAGGAAATCAAAAAATGGAATAGAGATACTTTTGGAAATATCATCACGGAAAAAAGAAACTTGGAACAACAATTGGAACTACTTCAACAAAATATAATTGAAGAAGGGCTATCGGAGACTAGCAAGCAAGAAGGACAACTACTACAACAATGATGGGATGAAAGAGCCATTCAGGAAGAAAAATTGTGGAAAAACAAATCTAGAATAAATTGGCTAAAATGTGGAGAAAGGAACATAGCCCTTTTCCACAAAACAATGATACAACACAGGAGGAACAATAGAATTCTGGCTCTGAAGAACCAAGAGGGTCATCTCATTCACTCTCAAGAGGAGTTGGAAACAGATTTCAGAAACTATTTCAGCTCTCTTCTCAAAGAGCTAAGGAATCAGGATCAGGATATCAAAAACATCACCAAGAATATTCCCAAAATCCTCACAGAGGATAATAATAAAATGCTGCTAAGGAAATTCTCCCTCCAGGAAGTGGAAGATGTTGTCATGGGAATGCCTAATGGGAAAGATCCAGGGCTGGATGGGTTCACCACTGATTTCTACAAAGCTTGTTGTCCTATCATAAAGATGGATGTTCATAACCTAGTGGAGGAATCTTGAATTCAAAAGTTTGTCCTTCAAGCCCTTAACTCCACCTTTTTGACTCTGATACCCAAAGGAATCTCTGCGGATTCCCCGTACAAATTCAGGCCCATAGTCCTTTGCAATGTCATATATGAAATTATCTCCAAAAATTTTTCCAATGAAATTAGTCATCTTCCCTCTCCTCATCTCCCAACAAAAATTTGGATATGTGGAAGGAAGACAAATCATGGATAGCATCATGCTCTCTCATGAGCTTATTCATTCTCTCAAATACCAAAAAAAAAACCTGGTATGATGATCCAGCTAGATATGTCCAAATCCTTTGACAAAAATAAGATGGAATTATATGAGACAGGTCTTGGATGCGTTCAGTTTCCACAAGGAAATAATCAAGTGGATAATGGCTATGGTTTCAGGAGCTTTCTTCTATATCCTTGTGAATGGCTCACCTTTGCGACCCTTCCTTCCTTCAAGGGGTATCAGGCAAGGGGATCTAGTCTCTCCCTTTCTCTTTGTTATAATGGCGGAAGGGTTAAGTCTCTCTATCACTACTGCCCTGCATGAAAATAAGCTCTCTGGCCTCCAACCCCATGCCTTTGGCCCCCTACAACTCACCAACAATTTGTGGATGATACTCTTCTCGTGGGCCTCCCAACCATCAAAGAGGTTGTCTCTTTCATGTTCATCCAAATGGACTTCTCTACTGCTTCGGGCACCTCCATCAATCACCTTAAATCCAAGTTGTTTTTCTTCAACACTCCGCTACCCATCTGTAGGAACATCGCCAGACTCTTGGCTATCCCTATCAGCTCTCTCCCCTCCACCTACCTTAGTGTTCCCCTTATTGATATGCCTCTCTCTCGGGCCACTTGGGAGAACCTACTAAACAAATTGGAGAAAATATTGGTCAATTGGACCTTTAGATCTCTAAATTTGGTTGGCCATCTTGTCTTGGTTAAATTTGTCCTTCAGGTCATCCCGCTATACATGTACTCGGCTCTGGCAGCCCCAAAACTGATATCAAACAAAATCAAGAACCTCTAGAGGAACTTCTTATGGAGAGATGCTGAGGTCAAATAGAAATGGGCTCTTGTAGCATGGGATAAATTTTGTAAGCCAAGAAAAGATGGTGGCCTCGGTCTTAGAGATATAGACCTCCTGGGCAAGGCCCTGGGAGCCAAAAACTTTTGGAGATGGATAGTCAACCCCAACTCCGCTTGGGGTACCCTCTAGAGAGAAAAGTACACTCCCTCTTCAAAACAAGAGAAAATCACTAGGCTCAACGGAAACATCAAAGGTTCTGTCATCTGGAATCAAGCCTGGGAGAACAAGGACATCATCCAAAGACATATTTTCTAGGAAATAGGTGGCGGAAACAAGGCTCTTTTATGGGAATATGCCTAGAAACAAAGGCCTGAAATTGATAAAGGTCATTATGAAAATACCAAGGCTGAAATGCAAAATAGAGGTAAGATCAAAGTCAACCAATACTGGGGAAATAGTGAAGATAATGACAGATGGAGAAATTGGATCAATCAAGAGGAATGGACTCCCCAAATGAACCCCCAAACCTGGTTGGACCTCTCTTCAGAGTTACAAAAAGGACAAATCCTCATTGACTTTGTTGAGGATAAGCTCAGGTGGGGGAAAACACCGCATGACACTTCATCTTAAGCAAAGCCTACAGATACATAGCAAAGCATGAACAACTCCAACCATATCTGAAATGGAATGCAATATGGGATAGGAAGCACTGACTAAAAATATCCATCTTCCTTTGGTCAGTCATGCACAGGAAAGTTCTAACGTGGGACAATCTAAGAAGAAAAGGATTTACAGTCCCCTTGAGATGCCCCCTCTGCCAGCAAGATGAAGAAACCCCCAAGCATCTGTTAAATGTTTGCCCTTTTGCATTCAATGTTTGGAATTGGATGTCCTTGGTCTTCAAAAGCTCTGGTCGAGACCCCTATTTCATTCAAAATACCTTCACAAACTGCAGAAAGGTATTTTCCCCCCATCCTCTGGTTAACCGTGCTTGGAATTTAATTCCAGGTTTGATCTGTTGGGCTTTGTGAAAGGCATGCAACGCGAGAATCTTTCATGGCCTCTCCATCCTGGAGGAATTCATTATTGTGAAGATCAAAAGCGCGCTCCGTGAAACAATAACCTCTCTACCCACTCAGACTCTCAAAGCCCGTCCCACTGTCCGCGAAGTGAGAATTCTATCAATGCTAGATCTCCTGCATATCAAGGTTCGCAAAGTCACTCCCCTCCCTGGGCATGATAATAAAAATGACACATGGAAACTACCAGAACAAGGGACTTTTAAGCTCAACTACGATGGCACACCTAAAGGGAATCTAGGTCCAGCAGGTTTTGGAGGGTTCTTCAGAAACTCTAAAGGTCAGATAATCTAGATTTATGAGGGCAAAATAGGTTTTTCTACCAACAAATTTGCGAAACTTCATGCCTTGGAACACGGCATCACCATAGCGCACTTCCTCAACCTCATTCCTTTGATAGTTGAAGGAGATTCCACGCTGGTTACCCAAATTAACAAAAAACTTCAAAAGGGTATCGAGGTGGACAAGATCTCGGAAAATTGGCACCTAAACAAAATAATACAACGAATCAAGTAAGAAATTGATAGCAGGGGAGGCCTTCACTTTCAAGCAATCATAAGGAAAGGAAATAAATTCGCGGATAGACTAGTGAATGAGGGTACGGCTGGTACCCTACGCCTGAAGTCTCGCACATGGAAAGATTTGGAGGACGGGGATCTCTGTCAACAATGTGAATCAATCAATGAAGAAGACAACAATCCTAACGAACAATAACTGTTCGAGTACTTTTCATCAATATAACATGGATTTTCTGCTCAATGAGAAGGACAGGTGGAGGATAATTGAGTATGGTCTCTTCCTTGGCTCGCCTGTCTCTAGAGCTTATGATGCCACCTTCCCTCTCCCTTGTGTGACCATTGTTCCTCAGTCACGTCCTCCATGCTCTATCATTACTCGCCCACCCCTCGTCAAATATCCGCATGCTTTCCCTTCCCACCCTCTCTCCCTCATCCCGACCTCTCTCCTCCTCCTGGTATCTATAAATTCACCCTCCCCCTTCTCCATATCATTCTTCTCACTACGTTTCTCCTCCTCTGTTGGCCCCTCATTCTCTGGTCCCCCCTACATTCCATCCCCTCTATTTATCTCATGACTCCTAGGAGTGGCTCCACCTCTGGTCCTAGTAGAGGAGGTGTGCGCAGTCACGCAGCCTCCCATTGGCAGTCCTTGGGACCTGCCCCTACCACTCTCACGAAGACCGCTTTTAGGCATGTTGTCCTATGCTGCTTGACTACAGTTAACCCAGAGATTCGGCAACAAATTTCAAACTTAGAGGCCGAGGCCAATACTCTCCATAGAGAGGTTACAACAGAGGAGGTTGATGCAAAGTTTGCCTGGACTCCTAACCCTGCTCTCACCAGGGTGTGAGAAAACCTCTACAGACGTACAATAGAAACTTGGTGTCAAATGAACACCATCATGGGGCATGTGATGCCGGAACAAGAGGAGCATTCCAAAACTCTAGAAACCAAGATTGACCGGCCCACGGAAAAGTTTGTAGTGTATGTTGAAGCCATCCATCATTGTAGATTTATCACTCGGGATGCTCTGAACTACATTGTCATTAAGAAGAATTCTAATGTGAAGGTTCATTCAACCACTGAAGGAACCCTGAGCATAAAGAAGGAGGACCCTTGGGCCTCCACAAGTCATCGGGTCATCATCGTGTAGTAGGAGGGAAGCTCACAAGAGACTCCCATTCGCCTGGATGAGGATCGAGTCACCACCAACCATGAGTGATGCAGTTGGTTTCCTTCCAGTTCATCTTCCCAAGTGTATGTTCCTCTTCCTCTACGAAATATTGTTTCTCGTGAAGGTTCACAATTTCTGTAAGGTCGGTTGCGACAAGGAGTTATACTCCCTCCTCAACCCCCAATTTCTTAATTTTGAGTTGTTTTAATGAGAACACCTCTCAGGCTCCTCTTTTGTACTTGGTTTCCTCTTTTGTCTAGTTCACATAGTAAATACATCCTACGCTACAGGCAATACTAGATTTCTGGTAGGGTTTTGTGTCGAGTTCCTTCCCACAAAACCCTTTTTTGTAATCTGTTAGTTTATCAAGTTTTTCCACATACTGGTTCATGGATATCCGGGTCAGTGGGTAGCCACTACGTCCAGGGTTTTTTTACACTGAGTGGACGCCACCCGAAGGGCATCAACGCCCCTCGGCCTATTTACTGACCTGACCCCAAGAGCTTTCAAGATTCGACCCTGTGACCTCCCATTGGCGAGGCACTTGATTTGACCAATTGAGCTAACTCTTGGGGCTATCAGTTTATCAAGTTATATACTATCTTATTTACAAAAAAAAAAAAAAAAAAAAAAACACTTTGCTTCATTAGCATAAAATTATTTCCATGCAAATAATAGAGAAATAATAACTAGCTCAAGCAAAAAAAAATTGAATGAACTTATCTTATAAGATACCTAGCAACTAAGAGAGGGACTCTAACTCTCCACCCAAGCATAGATAAGCTACAACCATAGTTACTTGTAGCTATCACCCTCGAGCCAGATTCTAGTGCTAGAGGTATAATGTTTTTTTAAGACAAACTTCACCAATAGTAACAACTGAAATAGAATGTCACAAGGCCACTCTACATCCATCCACCAATTACATGAGATTTCATTCAGTCCTTTTAGACATAGTTAACATCCATGCTAGGGTACCACAACATATAGAGTTTCAACACACTTTTTGGAGAAGAGAGTCCACATCAAGGAAATTTCTTCAATGGATAAGTTACTGTTGGATTGTAGAAGCCAATTTTACCAGGTAATTCATCAATGAGAGTATGCACTAGTGTTGTCAACAAAATATGCTTCATTAGCTCCCTAAGAACCTATGTGCTTCTCTCCTAGCCAGTGGTTCATGAATCCAAAAGCTTCTAGTGGTTCTTCAGCCTTCAGGCAATCCATTGCTCTCCATAATGTGTTTCACCCAATAAGCCTATTTAAAGGTTCCTCAATTGGTTCACTTTCTCTAGAGCTAGATCACTATGAGTTTTGATCTTTGCTTCTAAATATCTTAATCTGCATATGCATGAGAGTTCATTATTTGCCTCTCCACCACACAAATGTGTATCAATTCTCTCTCTCGTACACCTGTTTTCATGCCTACCCAAATACAAACTATATGTCTCTTTCCAATGCTCTATGTAGTCAAAAATGACTTGGATAGTGCAACCCATGTTGCCTTTAATGTTTTGTCCTTTTCTTCCTTGTTGTTGGGGCTTAAAGGACACCTGGACCTATCCTCTTATTTCGGTTAAATTTATTGCACAATTAGCCCATTTAAAACCACTTATCCAACTAGGATTGTTATTTAAAACAACTCATTCCTCAAGAAATATAGAATCTGTCTCCCTTCTCTCATCCTTTAATTAATTACAAGATTATTTACAAAGGGAAAATATTAACCAGGGGATGTCACAGCCCCCTCCCCTTTGGGGGGAACACCGTCCTCAGTGTTCAACAATCATATAAAAGCAAACCATGCTTTATACCAAGAATTGATGATTATATAGCTTTATATACACAAATTTATACATCATTTACATTATATTTACATTTTCCTTACTTAGAAAATAAGAAAGGATATGTTTCCTGCATCTAGTCAACCATTTCCCACATGTCTTCCTCACACCCAAAGTTCCTCCACTATACTTTAACTTGCTCTATTTCTCTTCTTGGGTCTAACTCGAATAAAAACATGTTCTCCTACTTGGAAGTCTTTGTCCACTCTATCCTGGTCCACATAGCTTTTCTGCCTGTCTTGTGCCACTTTCAAATTTCTTCTGATGGTTTGCATTTCCTGCTCCATGTCTTTCAACATATTGCGCTTAGTAAGGACCCTATTCATTGGATCACTCCATTTGATAGTAGTATCACAACTCCTTCCATAAAATGCTCAAATGGGCTCATTCTTAGAAACTCTTGGTACTCATTTTTGTATGAAAATTCCACAAGTGGAAGGTACTCTTCCCACTCCTTAGGTTGGTGCATTACATGCATACTTAAAATGTTTTCAAGAATTTTGTTTGTTCTCTCTATTTTTGCATCTGTCTGAGGATGATATGTTGTGCTAAATTCTAGCTACGTTCCCAAGCCTACAAATAATTCTCTCCAAGATTTTGAAGTGAATTTGACAGCGCTATCTAAGATAATTTTCTTGGGAACTCCATGCAGTCTCACAATATCGTTTATGAAAACTTGAGCCACTTCACTCGCTAAATTTGTAGATTTAACAACCACAAAGTGAGCCACCTTGCTCAACTTGTAGACCACTACCATGATTTCTACATGTTGTTTTGAAGTTCTTGGCATCCTTGTAACGAATTCCATCGAAATAACTTCCCACTTCCATTCCAGAACATAAATAGGTTGCAACAAGCCAGATGGGTGCTTACACTCAACATTTACTTTTTTTCGCACTCTATGCACTTGGAGATGAAATCTACCACATCCCTTTTTTAATCAGGTAAGAATTAATATTTCAACATGGTTGTCAGTGTCTTTTGGTAACCTACATGGCCAGAAGATGGATTGGCATGAAACTCTTTTAGTACAATTTTCTTCAAGATGTTGTTATTTGGCACATATATTCTACTTCTGAATTTAATCAACCCTTTTTTTGTAAGGCTATTGTTAACACTGGAAAATCATACACTTGCTAGTATAATCTAGAAGACATTAAAAGTGTCCAGTAGAATGCACAGGTGGATAATTTTCCAGCTGAATACATCACAAAGATTCAAAAAATCAAAGGTTCTCCTAAGGTCCAAAGTTTATAAAGGAAATAAATCAACGTCACACATATATTTACTCAATGAATGTGCACACACGACATATCATCAAAAAGTTGTGCGGTTGCAAAAAAGGCAACTCAGCAGTCTAGGACCACTCCACACACTTGGATTCGATTTCTTGATACGAGGTTGGCCTAATATAGCTAAATTTGAGTCACCTTGGAGAACTGCAACCCTCAATGGTATCCTCTTGTCCTACGCATGTGTCTTTATCATACGTGTACCAAGGGAGGGAAGAGGGGTTCAAAAAAATATATATAAATAGGCCATGGGAGAGCTAAAAAGAATAAACATTGTTATGTTGGCCAAATTGCTTGTAAGAAAACCACCATTTCATTGTTGAACCAAGGAAGTGAATAGCACTAGCATGTTGGCCAAATTGCTTCTAAGCAACCCAACATCTTAGTGAGTGAAGAACAATCCACCCTTTGGAGAGTCTTCACACTTCTTTGAGGAAAAGAAACATCCTTGCTGAGGATTATTGAGCTCCCTATCTCAAGGAATTTTCTTCAAGTGTTCTAGTATTCTTATTGTATTCAACCTCTACCACCAACAATCAATAAAGGGAGATTTTCCATATATTATTGATGTGTTTTCTCCATTTGAGCATTGTTATGTTCATGCACCTCTTTGTTTAAGTTGATATTTTTGTATGCATTGTATTCGTTATTTACAATGTTGTGTTTATTTAATTGTGTCCACTAACAACACCAAATTTGACTGTGATCCTTTGCAGGTAACAATCCACTGCTAAAGGGTTATTTTTTGGTACACTTGTGCTCCAAAAACACTACAATGGGAATGGTGACCATACTGATCTCTTTTTATTAATCTAGATATTGTTTGAGGGACCTCCTCTCTGCACAAACATCTGTCAAGGTGCTCCTCACTTCCCTGGGATTTTTGTAGCCCCCCTGGACCTGTTCTGAGCTCGTGGAAGTGAGGCAATTTCATAATTTTCTCACCCGTGTGCATTATTATCTGACAGACGTGAAGCGCACATCTATAACTATGAGAACCACGAAGCACACATCTATAACTTCAAGAGCCGTGAAGCACACATCTTTTTATATAGAACACATGAGATAGACAAAAAAACAACAAAAGTCTTGTATTTTTTAGTTTTCTCAGGTGATTGGAAGCCTCTAGTGAATTTCCTTCACCTCTGCATTCTATATTTTCCATTCAGTACCCTTAGTTTCTTTAATGAACCATAGTTCATCAAGCAATTATATTTTTTATTTTATTTCATTTTTTATTTTAGTTGAAAACAAATACCCACATAGGTTAATTAGGGAGAAAAGTAAGTGGCCATAATCCACATATATTTTCAAACTATTTCTCTTAATTTTTTCAAATCATATTATCTTAATTAGTAAAGCAAGCGGCCATTATCCATGAATCTTATCACTAACCAAAGCAATTTTTTTGGGAATAGGAGAAAATGTTAGTAAAGAAAGTGAATAATCCTTGCTTCCCTTGCATCTCCTAAATGAGTTGGGGCTTGAATATGAAAACCTTCTTGAAAATATTTGAATTTACATCTCCCTCATTAAAATCCATGTATTTTAATAGGAAAAAGCAAGTGGCCCATATTCCACAAGCAAATTTCTTTTTCCATGCAAGGAAGAACCAACACATAGTGTAATTAAAGGGATATTGAAAAGGATCATCATATATACAAACCTTATCACACTTGTATGTTCACATTGCATTGGTGACACTAAGTCTCCATACACTTTGTACTCAAAGACCATCCATTTTTGTATATTTGGTTACTTAATCTATTTTGGCTTACCAAGTCACCCCATAAGTGAAATAAGCCTCTTTAAAAACAGCTATAACTTGAACAAATTAAGTTTCCCCACAGGGGCCACAATTTTTTTTTGGTTCAGGTTAAGAACATTGGGGGTAGGCATCCCATAAGCCTCCATGGTCCTTATTCACCATCGAAACATAGTTTTTTACTTTCTAGGGAGCTTAAAAAATCCTTCAACAAATCCACGGAAAAGAAAACCCGAGCATGGCAGAGACCCAATTCAAAGGGGTTTTGGCTTAGGCCCAGTGCATGTGGTACCCTTTGGGGCTACCTGACCCATCTAGTGCTTGGTACTGGTAACCAATTACCAAGAAGCTAAAGAATTGAATGCTCATGTGGAATGAAGGTATTTAGTGGCCAAAACTGGGGCATCCTTCATTATATGTGATGGTGCAGGTAGCGATCGATCCTCATAACCATTACCTTGGTTGACTCCTCGGCTGTTGGAAGGCGTTTCCAGTTATTTCGGGACATTTCCCCAAGACCCATCAGAGGTTATCTCCACAAGTCCCAGTTACTTTGAGAGTGAACATGAAGATTAGGTATTCATAGGACTATTTATAAAAAAAAAAAAAAAAAAAAAAAAAAAAAAAAAAAAAAACCCTTTTTTGTTTGCTTGGTCACATAGTTTAATTAAATGAAAATAAACCATTGATATTTTCTTTTTACTTTATGTATGTGATCCATTTTCATTGATATATATATCTCCGCCCATCACTAAAATGAAAGTAGCGCACAATCTAAATCGACACCATAGGGTACCCCATAACTCCCCATCGATCTAGTGTTGGGAAAAATACTGAGAAGGGGGGGGGATCAGTATTTTTAAATTTTTCTTTTTCAAAATGTATACGCTACTTTACAAAAGCCAAACAACATATATCCGTGACTATAATGAAATGAAACCAACATATAGATAATAAACTTATAAAATAGTTAATTCATTGTCTATTGATCTTAAGCCACAATGTGATGCTTTTACTAGGCAGTAAACATATGCAGTAAGAACAGAATAAATCAACACACATAAGTAGCACACATGAACACCATAATTTAAGGTGGAAACCCAATGTGGGAGAAGAACCACCTGCTGCTATCGTCTCTATCTTCTTTTAATATAAAGAAAAATTGTTTACAATCTTGTACTGGTGCAGACTCATACTAGTATGCAGGCACCCACCTGCAGAAGGCTACAACCTTCTCATGTTCTCCAGATTTTATTGGAAGGGAGCTACAACCCCCTAGCTCTTGTACTTGATGGTATGTTTACCAATACGTAGGCACTAACCTATAGAAGGCTACAATCTTAACTAATCTCCAGCTGATACTGGAAGGGAGCTCCAACCCCCTAGCTTCTATACTGGCTAATATGTTTACTAGTAGGTAGGCGCCAGCCTACAGAAGGGTACTGCCTTCACTCTCCCTCTAGGGATCATGTTTCATAAATTTTCAGACTAGATACTCCTGGTACAGAACAACACAATTTGTAGGCCACATTTCATCAAATTTTCATACTGGACCAATCAATAACATTGAAGCTCAAAATCAATCACCACTGTAATACAACCAATCACTGAGACCCATCAACTTTGAAGCAAATCACAATCAATTAATCTGAACAATCAGATCAGTGTCACCAGAATACAGAGCTGAACCCAAAACCTTACATAAGAAACCAGGACCAACTGCAACTTCAAAAATCATATGTCAGAATGTATACACTACTTGGAAGTGTCAAACCAGTGTGTATACATGCCTTCACCAAGGCGAACCTGCGTATAGATATGTAGATAAAAACTTATAGCTTCGCAGCTATTCCAGACTTTAGATGTACCAAGATCATAACATATAAAGGATAATCATGCGTTAGTAATCGGACTATCCATTATCAGATCACATAATGATAAGTCATTTCAGGTCTTATGATCCTGATCCATCATTAGATCTCATCCATCATCAAATAGTCAGGTGCATACTTAGTTCAGATCGAGCAAAGCATCAAAAACCCATAACATGCATATTTTCTTTTGATCTAACTCTTCATGAGATATTCATTGCTTGCACCATTGCATAATTTGATCTTCACCTCCTTATATAGTTTTAGCCTTTTGTTAATACCTCGACCAAAACAACACTTAGAACCTGTGGTATTCTTAGACGAGATCAAGTAATCGTATTCCACTCAATATTGTGGGCTAATACCATGGTATGGACCCCTGGTATTCTTTACCCTTAATTTTCCATCCCATATGTGCTTTCCCTCTTGTGACAGTGCGTGCATATTGTTGAGTCCCAAACTTACATCTTCCCTACATACCTTTTTAGCCTTTTTCTCTAGTTACCTGAACCTCCAAGCTATCAAATCATTGCATATTAGTTTAAAAAGAGCATATAAATGGTTTCCTAACTATGTCTTGTGACTGCTATTTGATTTAGATTTTTGCTCAGTCAGCTGCGAAATCTTGTCACTTTCCGCAACCAGAATCAGTTTTCGCAGCCTTTTTGTTAAATTCTATGCTATAGGTGTCTACTAAAGAATCCGGCCACATGGGCAAGCTACAAATGATGTGGACATGGAACGTGTCCCCTTGGTTCAGCTGAATCACTCACAGAAGCCCGCGATCAAAGTTAGTCAAAGAGTGGTCAACACTAGGAGTTTTGCGGTGGTAGGACTCTGTTTTTCATCATGAGGAGGATTGCATGGCAAGATCTTGAGATTTAGGAGGTGTGCTAACACCTGGGGACCATCCGTGAACCGAATCCAACAAACCACCCTCCTTGGATTTATTTCCCACAGCTACCATGCTGATAGATTTACGAATATGGTCTTTTACGTGTCTGTCTACTAGCGCAGACCTTAGGAATTAGTTATGTATTTCCTGCTATAAATAAAGCATCTTCGTATGCGTATAGGCTAGCTGATGATATGTAATCTTGACTGTTTTTACGAGCCATCGTGCCGTGACTTAGTCCTTATTTTATGATTGTATTGCAATATATGAGAAGACACTGATTTTGAGTTCAAATCCGTGATTGATTTCTGATTGGCCGAGGTTGCAGAGGGCCCCTATACACCAAGGTCCTATAGTTACTGTATAGCTTCATGTTTTTCTTCATTTATTCTCTTGATGCCATAGATGTTTGCTGTATATATTACATTGCTCATGGTATTTATGTTGTTTGTTATCCATAGCTTCTTTTATGCTTTCAATTGACTGTCAACTGATCAGTGTTTTCATTTCAGGTTCTAATAGAAAGCCCAGGCAAGTGCATATAGCTTTTTGATGACTAATGACATGATGGAAATATCTTGTCCTTCTGCTGATTTTTTTTCTTAGTTCTAATTCTAGCACTATTTATTTCTTTCATTTTTGCTTTGTTCATTTACTTTTCTGCAAGATAGATATTAGACTATTCATATCATTTTTCAGTTACCTCCTATAGCCAGAGCGATTCGAATGGTGAGGGATTGAGTGTGAATATATAGTTTGATACTAGTTTATTTACTTTTGGAAGTTAGTGATTAGATTACTCATATCATTCTCGGTTACCTCCTATAGCCAGAGCGAGTCGAATGGTGAGGGATTGTAGGATGAATGTGTAGTTTGATCTTAGTTTTATTTTATGCAATTTAGATATCAGATTACTGAATTTGTTTATGGTTACC
>APFE030838711.1:0-22724 GCA_000404065.3 Pinus taeda
CCTATATATAGAAAGGAGGTTTTTTCATTTGAATCATCTAACAATTGTTCATTTGTGTACTGTAAAGGATGTTGCCCCCTCAAAGAGGCTTATTTCTAAGGCATTGATCTATCGTTTCTATCGTTTTGTGAGCCGGTTTCATAACACAGTCAAGCACACCACTTTCTGTAGGATATTATATATTTGCTCAGGGAAAAAGGCATATCAAGACTAGCCCATATTAATTGCCCTGATCAATCCACTATATGGAATCAAGGTTGGATTATAATTGAATATTTCTAAATCAATAAAGATTTTAGGGAAATTTGGAGGGGCTATATTGATGCTTTACTTGTGGCTGATATTGTAATATCCAAGAATGATGGCGAGTTGGTTTGGGATCATTCACCAATTGACATTTATACACACAATATGGGGTATATTCACTTAAATAGAGCTATAGTGGATGAGGTTGGGAAAAGTGGTGGAGAGGAATTTGGAAGGCAAACATCCTCGCTAAATATTGCCTATTCATATGGTGCACTCTTGCAAAAAAGGTCCCTACATGGGATATGATTCAAAGGCACCATCAGATTGGTCATTGTTGGTGTTCACTATGTAAATTAAATGTTGAACCTATAGAGAATATATTTTTTGGATTCCCTTTCTCTATTCATATTTGGAATTTGTGTGCTACTGTATTTTATCAAAGATGTGTTTGGACAGGCCCCTCTTTTGTGGAGAAATAAAGGTCTTGGGTCCAAACTAGGAATAATAAACATCTTAAGGATTTTCCTTTTCTTGCCTATTGGGGTATTTAGTTGTCAAGAAAAAATGATCTTTTTCATAGCAAGCACTCTTCCCTAGATCGGATGGCTATTGAAGTTTTTCCCATTCTTTCTCATCTTCATCTACCTTTTGTCGCTTGTTGGATTAGGCTCATGGTTCTAGAGGAGCCTAAGAAATATTCCCCATGGGGTTCTTTGATGCGGCCTAGCACGAGGAAACATTCTCATGTAGTGGTGGCTCTATTCTCTATTTATCATATAAACACAATTTTAAGGTCAATATGGGACTTGGGAGGGGTTCAAAATATTTTGAAGAGCTATTATCTCGTCACTCATTTATGACTTTTTCTTGTGAAAAGGGTTTTAATCAACTCTAAGTTTTCAGTGATTCCTTCCTAGTTATAAATTGGGTCAATGATATTAAACAATGGTACTCCTTCCAACTTACTCACATATTAGACAATTTATAAAGGATGAAGCTTTTTTATGTTTATTTTTAATGCACTCATATTTAGAGGGAGTGAAAGAGTGATGTAGAAAATATTTCTATGGAAGGAATTTAGTTGGAATGGGGTCTTTGGTCCATGGTGGAGGTATTAAATAATGAGCACTATAGGTTCTTTCATTGTCCATTTGTGGAAAACTCAACACATAGAATTATAGAATCTTTTTCATCTATGCTTTTTATCTTCATATTTTATAGGTTGATGTAATTTTTTTTTTGACAATGATGTTATAATATTTTAGGCAATATATTTTGATTTTAGATTAGAATGCTCATGATTAGTAAAATCTAATCCTTTTTATATGTTTTTTGCGTGCACCCGTGGGGTGGTTAAATGGTGTAAATATGTGCAAATTGTTTGTGGGAGAGTTGGTTATTTTTTTTGGCCATTGCATGGATATGGGTAGATCTTGTAAGACTAGACATGTTGTTCTTGTATTTACAAAATTTATATATAAATAAGTTATGTTTTTTTCCCTTAGGAATAAGAAAACAATACAGGTAACATTTGGTTCTAAACATCTTTGGCAAAAGAATATATGCATGAATGCCTCGGATTTTTTTTAAATAAAATTTAAAATGAATTAGAATTAATTATTTAAAATTTAGATTTTAATAAATGTATCTTCAATCTAGCCTTGAACTAAATGATAAAGTTATGAAATAACCTAGAACACTGGATATCCTTACCATCTAGACCTCGTTGCTAAAGTGACAATTAGTTGAACATTTATTTCTAACATGACGGTTAACACAAACATTTATTTTTAGAGAATTTTTTTATGTATTTCTCACATAAACACATTTAAATATCCACACACTAGAATGGTATTCAATATTTCAATTATCACTTCCATCCCTTATTTCATATATATTATGATCAAATTCCACTCTAACACATATGCTACCTTTTTATAGTAGTGTGCCAACATAAAATTCCTTGGAAGAATATCTATAATACGGCGGTAGGAGCCACGACTCAATAGCGATATATTAGGGATGATGATTTCCAAGTGTATAAAAAAACATCTCAGAGAGAAATGCCATTTTATGGAATATCATGATTGTAGGTTTCTAAAAATGGGTATGATGATGAGATGTTGATGGCATTTATTTTGATGAAGCTATATAGGGAGAGGCCAAATTGCTTCACAATTGCTACTCATTGTCTTAATTTGTGGATGCTAAAAAACTATAGAATTGGATGAGCATATCCATGGATACAATATGAAATGTGTGTGCTTTAATTATAGATCCTTGTGGGGAATGGATTGCCTATAATATTTTCATTAATAAAATAACTAGGACACAACTTCTCAAAGCTATTATATCCATTCACCTTCTAAACATTGACAAGTATTCTTTTAGAAATGTACAAGGAATAACTATGCTAAGATATATGTAGGAAGTTATCTTACTTGAGAACTTTGAATAACATGTCATCCATTTTATAAAGGTTTTTCTTAATCTTTAAATATGAAACTCAAGTTCGTTTACTAATCAAGCCCCACTTCTATCACTTTACATGGAGCCAATTTGTTTGAAGGAACATAAGAGTTCATGATCGAAATGGAGAAATGGATAAGGAGGGTTTTGAAGATGATTTAAAGTGCATATTTACAAAGGAGGACTCTTCAATACCATTTATCAAATTGATAAATTAGATTCTCAATGTTCTTGGAATATTTAAAATTTTATCTTTCTACACTAGAGAATTATCTTGTTCAAATATTGAGGTAAGATTTAGTTCAATTTATTTGTATGAAGAAATCTTGTTTGAATAAAAATATCCTTGATTAGTTGGTTTATGATGTCTCTAAGGGGAAAAAAGTTTCACTCTTGATTACATTATACACATCCATCACCAAGAGGAGAAGGAGGAAACAATGGTGGTGGAAGTAGATTGGTGAGACAAAGTTATATTTTTAGAGGGTGAAAAGAGGTTATAGCATAACAGAAAACATAACCCTTTATCTCATATTGAAATCACAACTGAATGCATTATATATATAGTTTTCAATATATATATATATATTTCCAAACTAATTATTTATGCACTTCAACACATAATTTTTAGAAAGATTTCAAAACATCTATTAGGAATGGTTTATGAGACATTGGGCTTAGAAATTTTAAAAAAATGCAATTGGTAGGTGTAAATATAATCATGATGACATGAAATCTATCATTATATGACATTCCTAAAATTGCCATTCTGAGGAAGCTATTAAATTCTTTATTGAAATGCAACTCGTGGATATAAGTATATGGTACAGTTATGACAACCATCTTCCTTATTGGGATAATTTCTCTCTACTCAAGCTCTATTTTTTGCTTGTCTAATAGATTCGAAGGAATCTAATGGATATACTTACACTTCACAATAAAATCATTAACCCCTAGATTTTCATATTGTGATACTTAAAAATGTTCATGCTAAATTATATCCAAAGTTATGATAATGAAATAATGGTTTTATTCTCATTTCAAAAGCTACCAAAGAATGCTCAACATTAATATAACATTGTGGAGTTTATATAGGTGGATATATTTTTGCTTAGGAAACATTTTGGAAGTGCCTTAGTAACATTCTCCACTCGTAACATAACATATAATAATTTACAAATAATATCAATAGATAAGATAATTTTAATAATGTCCCACTAGTAACCAAAAATGTAGCTCAAAGTGAGTTTTGAATACAATTATGTCATTACAATGTAGGAGTTCCAAAAGGTCTTCTATAAAAGGAAATATGTAGAAAATAAATTTTAGAATTATCATCTAGTTTTGGGGAGAATTAATAATCATATAATAGAATATGTTGTAGAATTAATAAATGCAAACATTTTAATGGTTGGTTCGCTAAAGAGAGAAACAACAAAACTACTCATTGGTCAACTAATGCTATTGATGAAGATTGTTGGAAAGATGTTGTTTTTTATGAGAATATTCAGTTGTCACAAAATATTTGATTTTGTTGATGAATAGATATGTAATATATATTGTGCATTTGTAATTGATGTATTCCATTCAACACCTTATTTGTTAATGGTGAAGAATCATTTGTTGCTAGAGATGAAAAATAGATATATGAAGCTCTTGAGTGTGATGGGAATTGGTGTCATGTTTTTTTTTTCAATAAAATTATGTGTTGAGGCACATCAAGGAACATACCATGTTATTTCTTATTTGAATAGAGCAGCAAAAAATGGTGAAATCAATAGCCACTAAGATTTTCTTATAAAAGAGAATTAGGAAAATATGAGATAAAATCAATATTTATCCATTTATTTATTTTTATAAAAGAAACACATGAATCCTTGCCTAGTAGGGAATGATGATTCAAAAATATAGATATGCATTTTTTTTTTCACTATTTATATAATTATAATAATGAATTATACAAGACTATGGAGAATAATTAAGCATGTCAATCCCCTACATTTCCTGAGAATAGGCTTTATGAGTCAAGTGTTTCATCTACCAAAGTACATGAGGGCCATGAGGGCCAAGTAGAATCTTCTAAACATAAGCAAGAGGTGAAATTAGATTTTGAGTCATCAACTATATTTCATTTCCCTATGAAATCAATATCTACTAGTGGTATCGTTGTGATACATCAAATAAGAATTAGATATTACCTTGTGAAGGTACAAATAAGGAAGAATTTGATGCATTTAAGAGGTTTAATGAATATATCATATAAAAAGATTTGTATTAGAGCTAATTTATCATTCATATACCCAATCACGTTATGGTTATTCGTAACCCACAAAGAGAGGAGGATTAATAAGATTGTTATCCCTAAAATTATACCTAAAAGATGTACCATGAAGATTGGAAGCCTTATTTTCATAGTTGTTAGGTGCATTTCCTAAAATATTTTTTTTAACAAAAGTATACTAAGTAATATGAGGGTTTCGTATTTGGGATTACATCCAATAGTTTCAATATATTTTCGAGAGAATATTTTCATATTTAGTATGTAATGGGATATTTTGTATTTTCATGTTCTAGCATCAAGCTCCAATTCAAAATAACATTGACAACATGAAATTAAGAAGTGCGAAACTACAATGATAGTGAAATTTCAGAGCCTTTCATCTATCTAGGCATGTAAGGGTTTCTTAGATTCCTTTATCTAGAGGAGATTTTGATCCAAACAATTTGGTGGAAGTAAAACAATAAGATAGCTTTACAAGCTATACAAGTTTTGGATTGTTCTAGTTCCAAGTGGCCATTATTGAGTATCAATGGAAGTGATTGGAATTATATAAATTGATGATGAGATTTGAAACCCAAATAATCCATTTTTCTATATAAGAATATTTTGGACAAGTTAATAAATGAGAAAAAACTCTAGGAACAAATAATATAAGCTCCTATAAATGTTTAAATATCATACCGTAACTTAGAAGCTGATAAGATTCCAAGAATTAATCCAAAAATTAGCATGTGATTCATTGTAGGAAGTTACTCTTGATGTGTTTTTTTGATGAAAATAGAAAAAACCCAAATCTCAATGCAATTTAAGTCAAAATCCTTTGTCAGAACTAACCTAGATGATTATAGGGGATTTTGTTGAGGTAAGAAAAGTGGGAAATCCATTGAAGGACAAAAAAGTGACAAAGACACTTAGATGCAACGATATTGTGGCCAAGGAAAGGTTACATGTTTTTGTTATAGGAAACATTGATGAAAGACATGAATAAAAATACCAAGTTGTTTTTCGATTAGGGTGAACTAAAATTACATGTATTTTGTGTGGAAAAATATCTAAATATGTGTAGCATTTGTTCAATTTCAAGGAAAATATGTAATGTTATATGTATACCTAAAACAAACTATGTGTTATATGATGTCTTCGGGTGCACTCTTATGTCAAATAGTGTGATGTTAGTGATTTATTTTAGTCCCATAAAGAACCACCAAGTATTGTAATTTGACATGGTATAGACAGCTACGAATTTAGTGGAACAATATTCCTCACTATGGTGTACAAGACAAGGACGTTGGATAGGGTCCCTTGTATGTTGGATGAAATGGTGGAGATAGGTTTGAGCTACACTTGTTAGTTTACAACACACTTTTCGATGGGTATGTCAAAGTAGGGAAAATACATAAATATTTTGATTTTTTTAATGAGAATAAGACCAAAGGATGTGTGTTAGATGCACTTTCACACACAAACTGAATCCATGCTCTTTTCTCAAGAAAACGGTTAAAAATATTGTTAAGGTCCTTTAAAGATATCAAAATGAATTTTTTTTTATGTGGTGAAGTATAATACATTGATTAACATCTTTTTGCAAATTGAGGAAATTAGATCAAGGTTAGGTTTTTTGGAAGATATACTTAAATGAGTTGTGCTCCTAATAAAATCTCTTTTTATTGTCTTCTAGAGAACGTGGTATATGTGAGGAAACAAAATAAATGTTATAGATTTACTAAGAAATGCCACAAAATGGTCATGATTAGGATATTTACAATTATGTTATATTCGTTAGGCTATTTTATAAGTTAGGAAAGTAACTAAGGCCACAATTATATGGAACAATATGGAGAGGAATGGCATTAATTACAATGTCACTACGTATATGATACTTATACATGGGATTCACAATCAAGGAAAACATGAAGTGGTTGCTAATATTTGGGATTGTATGAAAAAGAGTGGTTAGCTTGTCAATATATTCACATACATAATCTGGATAGAGGAATTATTTTCAATAAATGAGGTTGATGTAACTTATAGCCACTATGATGTATGATAGAGTATGGACTGATGCTATGGCTTGGCACTTACAAAATGATCACGGAAGCCCTAAGAAACTTATTCAACAAGTTCACTATAGATGCGCTTAGAGAAATGGCCACATAACTCACATATGAGAAGAATCTAAATAAGACAAGGTATGAGAGATATGCAAGTGTCCAAGAAAAATGATCTAAAAAAGGAAATTATTAAAATAAGGTGGAAGAAAAAGAAGAAATGATGAGGGTTTGCATTGGTGATAAGGATCTAAATTTTTCTCGTGTGAAAGAAAAATATCCAACCGTGTTCATTAATAAAATTATTGATGAATGTGCCAAGAATTCTATTGTTTCATTCATGTATAGTTTTTCTAGCTATAGTAAGATCTAGATAAAACTAGAGGATCGATAAAAAACTGCCTTTATCTACCCATGGGAGACATTTCTTGTTAGAAACATCCTTTTTGTCTTAAAAATGCTAGTGGCACTTTCCAAATGGGCATATATTGCATATTTCACAACATCAAATACAATGTTTAGGTATATATAGATGACCTTACTACTTGGTCCCTTGAGCACGAGCATCATCCAATCAATATTAGCGAATTCTTTCTTCAATTTCACCATTATTGAATTTGTTTGAACTCGAATAAGTGTGCCTTTTGTGTGCTACCCTAGAGGTAGAGTTTTCTTACTTTCATCCTATCCAAGGAAGGGATCACAATCGACCCATTAAAGGTCAAGTCTATCACTAATTTTTCTCCCCTATATAACCTTCCCTAGCTTTAAACACTTTAAGGGATGACTGATTTCTTGCATAGGTTTATTTCCAACTATGCTGAGATAATAAAAGATTTTATGTGTTGATTGAATAAGGGCATGTTTTTCACATAGGATGATTGGGCCCAAAAATATTTTTGATTATTCGAAGTAAGCCTTGTTGCCTACTCCATTATTGAGCCCTCCTGATTTTAATTGGGACTTCTTGATCCATCTCATAGCATGTTAATCCACCATTGGTATGGTTCTTGTATAATATGAAAAGATGCATATTGAAAATGTCATTGACTATCTTAGCAAATGCCTTATTGGTCTGGAGCTTCATTATTCCTACAAAGGGAGGTTATATTTTGAAAAAAAAAATATTCCTAATTTTTATGACATTAGATACTACTGTGAAAGACCACAATCATTTCTAACTTGAACGGCATGAAACATATCCTTAGTAGATAAATCATTGGAGTGAGTTACTCAAAGTGGATTGTCATCCTTTAAGGGTTCAACTTGGAGTTTTCAATTTCTAAATCCAAGAAATATTTGGAATTTACTAAATTAATACCAGAGTTACCCCAAGTTGATGAAGAACTTGGGGTTGAGGACTCATTACCTGATGAATGTTTATTCCTCATTAGCTTATCTAATCCATGGTATGAGATGTCCTTCTTTATATCTAGAGTCAATGTTTTCAATACAAGTTGTTTTGTGATGAATGTTGACTTATATATTGTCAAGCTAAGATTTATGCCATTATTGTTCATATTCTTTATCTATGTGGATTTGATGCGGTGTTACATCAATGTATCAATCATAAGGAATAAAAATAGGTCTCGAATAATTACCACATTAGAGACTATGGAGATCATTTATCTAGGTAGATGATTATATAGAAAATCTTACACATTGGGTACTTTTGGCTGTATTACAGTGGTTCATAAGTTCCATCCTTGTAAAAATTATACTAAGAAGATGTGTACTCACCGTGCTTTACTTCACCTCATGGTTTTTCTAAGTCCCTTTCATAAATGGGGAATTGAATATATGTAGTGTACACCAACCTCGACCAATGGACACCACTACATCATTGTAGCAATGGACTACTTCAAGAAGTGGTTTCAGACCATGACTAGATTCTCTAACTATGGCACCATTGTGGAGTTATTCATATTTAAGAGCATCATTTCTATGTTTGGTGTACCTATGATGATTGTGAAGGATCATAGTTCACATTTTTGCAATCATATGATGATATAATTAACAACCAAGTTGGGTTTTTGTGAAGAGAACCCAACCCACTATTATTTCCAAGCTAATGGACAAATAGAGCATGTTAACCATATAGCAAGAGCCATGCTTTGTAGGATGGTAGGGAATCATGAATCAAATTAGCATTTAATGCTTTTTTTGTACATTACGGGCCTATCAAACCTCTATTAAAGCAGTTACATACTTCACTCCTTTCTAATTGGTTTATGGGGTGGAAATTGTACTTCCAATTGAGTGTAAGATTGTATATTTGAAAGTAGTCATTGGACTAATATCTAATACTTTCTCCAAGGAGGAATTTCTGTTACATTCATCCCACCTCATTCAATAACATTCTTATGTTTCCAAAGTGAACCGATGACACTCATAAAAGTGTATTAAAACAAAATATGATAATTCTCTTTAACCTTCTATTTTTGTGGAAGGGGATTGGGTCTTCCTCTATGATTAGTATCATGGCAAGATAGGTGCAAATAAGCTACAACCTCTATGGCATGGTCCTTGTGTTGTTAGATTTGTTCCAAAACAAAGGGAAAAAAATATTAGTAGATCATGATGGAAATCCTTTATTGGACCCATGTAATGGGATCTATCTAAAAATGTATTACGTAATTTTTATAGCTGCATGTGCTTATACATATTATACACAAGTGTAGGTGTGGTGTGTTTTTCCCTTTCAATTTTGGTGTATATGTATGGTAGTTTGAGCATTCACTTATTTGTGGTTCTTAATTGGTATATGTAAAGTCCATTCACAATTTACATAGGCTTTATAGGCGATGCCAACCATAGTACTCGAAACTTATTTTTCACTACTTCTATTCTCTTTTCACCCATCCATGAGCTCGTGAGTTCAAGGGGATTTTCCTTTTCCATTGAACTAACAACATGAAAAAATATAGTGCCATAATTGAGCTCTTGGTGAGGCTATTTTCCTTGGCATACTTCACTTCGTACTATGTCTATTTTGTGAGGAATCATATGTTGTTTCTTTATTATCTTAAGTTATGTATTTTGGAATCAATTTTTTTATACGATTGTATACATTCATATTCCTAGAGACTCTGCATGAGTAAGAAAGGAGCATCTTAGGCCTAGGCTTGTGAGCCATTACATATCCCAACCTCCCATCGGGGGAAAAATACACTAGGAAGCTAATCCTCATCCTGCTAGTAGTAGCATGCCACGAGGAGTTCTATATGTTGAAGGAGGCCTAGTGGTGAGCTAAAAAGACCCTAAAGGTGTGCACATGTAGGTTTGGATATATTCTAATCTTGCAACTCATCATGCTTCTCATCCTCCTCCTCATACATTTTTTCACACCCATCTTTTGCTACAATTATTCGTGGACAATGTAATCATTACCGATGTAAGGATTACCAACTCAGGGATCAATATAGTTCCACATTTTCATACAAAAAACATCAAATTATTTTTACTATATTTCTATAAAAAGTACAAAATAAATACATATTCCAAAAAACTAAAAACATTGAAATATCCTCAAAATCCAAAAAAAGATACCTAGGGCACCCCAAATGCATACTAAGGGGTAGGAATAGGTCTTATTATTTTATGAATGTAGTCCCTTCATAAGAATAGTCATCCAAAATTATGATATGGTCACTCTATCATCTAAATAACCCATTGTTCAGCCAGTGTGGGGCATGTCCACCCTCTAGCCTACCCATAAGTTGATTCCATCATATCTTATGTTGCTCAATAGAGATTAGATAAGGGTATGATATGATTTGTCTCAACATGGGAACCTATTCCAAAATGAATGAGACTAGAATGATTCCATAGAAAAATTGATTCTTCTTCCTTGTTCTACACTTGGTTAGTTAGTCTTTTATATTCACTAGTAAGAACTCACCCGAGTTGAAAATGATACGTTACAAATATCATATTGCTAGTTCCATGTTCCCTAGAGGCTAAATGAGTTCCCACATATCTTGTTATTAAGGTTATTGTGTGTAATGTAAATCTATTCACCTCTGTAATAGGTATCTTACTATTGACCTTATAGGCACGTGTTGCATATCATTTGACCACATAGTCACCAAAACTCTCCTCTAGTGTGCTTTTCCCTGTAACCACTACTACTGTGGCACCTTTCCTTGAAAACTAGTGATAAGGTAAATTTGTGCAAAATCCAATTCCAATACTAAAATCTTAACCAACAGGTGTTGGTCTTGGCGATTAGAATTTTCTACTAGTTCCTGAAGAATTCCAATTTGGCCTTATATGGTTTACGCCTCAAATAAATTCACTAGGCCATAGTACTTTAGAGAATGAAATGTAGGGGGATAAGTTATGGCCCTCATATCATTTTCTTGTTTTTCTCTCTCTTTCCACTCAATCGTTTTTCCTTGAAACCTCCCAAAAAAAAGCCAAACATTACTGTAATCCCAAGCAAGGAAACCCATAGGAATATTTTTTTTTTCTTGAGATGATTTGAGATGGAGTTGTGAATTTTCTACCATGTTTGTCAAAATTATATGGTAGTGATCACTCTTAGTAGGAACCCTCTAAGGTGACCACCTTTGTGGCCGTTTCCCATAAGGATCCTACTTAGGAATCACAGCACACCAATCACTGAACAAGGGTCTTCATGAAGTGTAAATCCCATTAAATTTCATTAAAAATGATTTAAAATGGAGGAGAGAGTTTGAGCACTTACTTGGTGAAATATATAGCACAAATAATTTCCTGTAGATGTTGAAATCACAATTCAAAGTTTGATGGGAAATGATGGTTTTCTCCAATAGTTTTCACTTTCCAACTCTATCTATGCAAGTGGGCTCCATATTTGTGCATTTTCCCTATATTAACCTAATCTGAGTTAGAACATGTGGAGAATTACTTCATGCAATGGTTATTTACCTTCTCCAAAGCCATTCATAACCATGATCTTGTTTTGTCACATTTTGTCCAAACTTATATTTTTAGTCTTATGGGGCATTTTAGTCATCATACTTGGAGATTTTTCGAGGTTGTAATACTTAAATGGGCCTAGCTACATTTTTCTTGAACATTGCGTATAGTGTTAGGTTTGGCTATCATTTCCATCTTCATTATGCCTTAGGTTCAATCTTGCTAGTTTACAACATTAACGACTGAATATTTTCACATTATAGCTTGTGTGGTAGAACCTTTAATCACATGGATTCCCTATTTTACAACGTCTTTTCCATGTTGGTGTCCATGGTACATCCTTTTATCACCTCAAAATCCCTCCTTTTGACCTTCCCCCGCTTTGAATTTGAGCTTCATATCCTCTTCTTTGTCAACTTCCAACCATAACCCAAGAATATTCTACACTCTTTTCACATTGTGATTTCTACTACATTTAGCCTCAATTATTCATGTGATATGCCTTGGTCTGATTTCATCATCACTATTATGCTACCCTTGCCCCTTTCATTTACTTTCATTAGGTGTTCTTGCCTTTCCTTGAGGGACCACTACAATGAGTGGTCTAACATGCAAGCCTCTTTTCTTCACTTGAATTAGGGTGGTTATGTTAGATCGGAATAAGTTGTTATCCCTTATACAAAACATTCCTATAGACGGACATTCCTTTGTGTCCTTATCACACTTGTTAAACACCTAATCATATTGAGCATCCTTTTTCTATTTTTCAATCTCATTAAACTATCATTGGAAATAAACCCTATATCAAGCACACCACTATATATTCTTTAACCTAGTTAAACCACGAAGAACACCCATTTTGAGAATTATTTTATCTCATTTTTGGGATTGTTAAAATTGAACAAAAATAAACCATCTAATTTACTTGGCATCTCTTTCATACTCACTAAATTATGAAGAAGATACCAAATAATAAAAAGAGAAAATGAGGGAAAATCTTTTTTGTGCATTTTATTAGTCAAAATGATAGCATGAGCCAAGTCACCCTTAAATATGCACACATCTTTGTGTTGCAATTGGGTTTTGTATTTCCTAGAAGACATACTAAACATATGATAATTTTTACTCCTCTATATGGTTACTCTTCTAGTCACTATGTAGTGTGCTTCATTTCCCCTTGTGCTATTGTCCGATATCACATAGTTCTCATTAGTCACTTCTATTAGAATACATTTGTGTCATGCCATTTTATGTTCAAAGGAAACTAAACCTCATCCAACGATTTGGATTCCTTGTTGATATTTTTTCTTGGCCATCCATGTTTGAGTTGTACGTCACGCCTTTATCCATTCATATCATCTCTTACTCCCTTTTGTGTCGATTGATTGCAGATATGTTAAAGCCATCCTTCTATGGGTCTTCTACTATTAACTTAAGTTCATTATCTAAGAGTTTGATCTAGGAACCAATATTACCATGGAGCTTTTAGACCTTCAAGGAAATCTTCCTCCTCATAGTAGAGAATGAGTTTACCTTATTGACTCTTAATGAGTTGAATCCATGAGTATTAACATGTTTATTGCCACTATGTGGGTTCTTTTAGGCTCCTTGGGGTCCATTTTAGTTATTTATGGCCTCCTCAAATTTGTTAATGACATACCTCATTTACTAATAATCATATAGTTTCTACCATGCTCCATTTTGTAAGCCATACTCACAATCTTTTATAATACCTCTTAGTGATAGTATTACAAGGGTGATAATTTAGATCCTTGTTTTGTTTCTTGATGGACCACAATTTGTATGGTTGTAGCCTTAAAAATAACCAGTCTCCCACTTCAATTTACTTTTCACTACAATGTGTATATGCTTTTTATTTCATCCTATTTTGTGCCAAAAACAAATTATCCTTTAATATATGGCTAATATCTTCAAAGTGCTCTATGTAGTCATAAATTTATTGGACATTCACTTTTCCTCTAAAGGTTGGAAGGATTGATGGATGACCATAGCCATAAAATTCCATAAATGGGGATGTTTTTTATGAAGTATAGAAGGATGCGTTGTATCACATTTTTAAGAAGGGAAACCCTTTTACAGTTGAGCCCATTTAAGAACTAAAAATAAACAAATATATCCTTTTAGACATTTGTTCACAATATGAGTTTTCCTAGTGTATGGAGGTTTCTAATAGGAGCTTTGAGCTAATTGAGTAACCAAACAAAAAAATGGCTTAGTCTAAAAATCACTAGTGAAAACTCACTTGCCATAATCTTTGATATTTTTTGTAGCCTTTAATTATTTTCATATGTCCTATAGCTATTGTACTTTCCTTAATATTTGATTTGTATACATAAACCTATTTTTATTTTCCTTCTTTGGATTTAGTAGACTATGATAATGATGCAAGAATTAGGTGTGTTTCTACTAGATTATTGGTTCTTTAATTTTAACATTACATATGGGACACTCTCACGTATCAGCTTTGTGACACCTCTAATTGAAAAGTGTTCTTAGGCTACAATTTTCACTTTTTCATTCCCATGGGAATTTCGACCAATTATTCTATACTTGCCAGTTTTTTTGCACTTTAATGCTATTGTAAATGTGTATCATACATCTCTCCATTTGGGTTTAGGCCTAATCCCTTAATGGTGTAGTTATGAAGTTTTCCCTTGATGCATATGTATACAAAAAAAAAATCATCTTTGATTGTGAATAATAAAATAATTATCAACCTATTTCCTTTGGGTCCATAGCCACAAATTTTGTAATATGTTATTGCATTTAGACCATTTTCTATTGGAACTATTTATCCAAATACTATGGTTACATGAAGGTATTTTGGTACAATCTATTTTCCAAAAAATATCAACACACAAATACATGTAGATAAGTTTATTTTCTACCTCTCTGCTCTTGCTATTTCCTACATGTAATAAATCATCATGGTAGTGTCACTTTTGTCAATTGAATGAATAATACTATAATATATATAGGAATCTTTCATATTTTTTCACATATATATTTTACTTGGACTTAAATATTACCATGAGTATATAATTTTAGTTAGTTGTAAATAAGTTTTTGCATGGAAATACTTTACATAGTTGTAAACTAAGAGAATGCTCTATTTTATACTCTATTTTCCTCGATATTAATTTGCACAAGTTTTAGTAAGAGTTTCATATTTTAGTTTTCTTAATATGAAGAATAATTGTTATATAATTATTTAAACATGATTGATAAGTTCTTAGGTAGAAAATTATGCTATCAATATTATAGAAAATACTTGTAAACCCATGTCGTAGTTTGATATGAAACATGTAAAATTAGGTTAGAAGGTTTAAACATGCAAATTTAAAATTCCAACCCCTGTAATTCATGAATATTTTCTAAGGATGATAAGAGAATGATGTTTTTCCCCTTAAGCACAACATTTCTCAGATTTTTTTAGTGTTAAACCTTTGAATTTCTTGTACTTAACATGTTTATATAACAATACATAAGGTTGATATATACCAACCCATCGGTAACCTTTGATATGTTTTATGTGATGGATGTGGAAGACATATCTCTAAATAAAATTTGGTCTTTCCATAAAAGTACCTCTACAATGATGCATATGAAACTTGAATATGTTAAGGTTGCAGATTACTTACAAAGGGAAGGTTTGGTTGTAGGAACAATTCATCTTTTATGGAAGTACAAGGTTTCAATTATAACAATTCCTATCATAACAATTCCTATTATAACAATTCAATGTTTCATAGAAAAGAAATCACTAAGAGGAGTAGAGAGACAAAAGAGAAAAGGAGAAAAACATTTTGTGGGAAACCACAGAAAACTAGAGTGTCTCATACTCCACAACATACACCACAATACTTAATGACCTACATATTTTTCCTTCTACTCTCATTTGTTTAAGAAAAATCTTATACTCCTTCATATTCTTGTTAGGTTTTCACATAATTGGTTTCATCAGATAATTATCACTTTATGGTGTTTCTTTTCAATGGAAATTTCACTTAAATTTTTCAATAGTTATTTTTTTTACAGTGGAATGGGCAACAGGGAAGCCTCTTGATAACCACTGGGAGTTGAGAGCCTGCCCCTCTCCAGAGGGCAGGGTTAGTCCATGGGAATTGAGCTAGTGACTTTCAGTACCTAGCTTGTGTTTCTAAGGAACTTCACCCCAGTATGATTACCAACTCTCCTTCCCCATGACGCTAATAGTAGTTATCTAATTAGTATAGTATACTTATTTTTTTATTAAACAAATAATAAATGCACAATAAATAATAAGTTCAATTATAAGTTCAATAAATAATAGGTTCACAATAAATAATACGTTTGGTAATAAATTCACTAAGAAAGATTTATATAAGAAGAAAGATAGAAGAGGGGAAATTTACAGATTCAAAGAAAAGTATACTGCCCTATCCTCACTGCTAGGTTCCCAGAAGTTCCTTCCTTCTCATGACATCTCTAATAGCAACAAAATGTCAGAAATGCCGGCGCCCTTTTTGTATTGAGTGTAGCGCTCCCACTGCTTCTAAGTTGAACGGTGTGGATGCAGAGTTGATTTTGCTTGCAGAAAACAACAATTACTGCAACTCATTGAAGGTTGTGTGCATATAATTTACAGGTACAAGATTTTCGAGCCCAGAATTTATTTATTTTTTAAATAAATTTTGAACTGTATTTTCTGTTTTTATTTCAGAAGCATCGTTAAAAAAAATCAAACCCATTTTCTGTAAACCATTTCCACTACGCTATCATCTTCAAAATTTTATTGTACTCTTTCAACTGTCGTTCTTTGATGCACCGTCTTATTTTCAGCTTCACCTTCAACTTCAACTTTAATATTCTAATAGTAAGTAAATATTTTTCCTATCCTCTCATCTCAACTTTGAAATTTTAGACAACATGTAAAAAATAACTTTACTTTCACTAGTTTTTATTTCAAAGTTGTGCTCACAACTATATTAGTATTGATGTGGCCATTTGGAAAAGCATACTTATCTAAAAAATGTGATGTCATATTCATCTTGTGTCGAAAAACAACAAGGAGCTAGATATGTTAGTCCTAGGTCCAACACAAATGTTCAATGAAATTTTGGTGGATGAAATCTCTCCAAGACTTCCACATGGAAATTTTTTAGGTTCTCCCCCTTCCTTGGTGGGAGTGACCTAGGGTAAATGAAATTATATCCTCCATTATATTAAAATATTGGGGTCTTCAAGGGAAGCACTAAGAAATGAAGTTAGATGTCAAAAAAAAATGAATAAAAGAACAAGTGAACGAGTGAGAAGAACATTAAAGTGAGAAATAAGGAATAAGGAATGAACACATACTAGGGGAAAGAAGCATTGGTCACCATTTAACTTTTTTGAGACCACTATCAAGTCAAAATTGGCAAGCTTGGCCACAGAAAGAAAAAACTTGAAAAGATAAAACAAGTTTTTGAGTTACCACATTCATTGGTTTGAATGGCATGGAGTAAAGTAAATTCCATATATTAACACATCAAAAAATCAATATTTCCTAGAAAATTTCATGGCTAAGAATTCATATGCCCAAGTGAAAAGCTAGGAAAATAACAAGTGAAACTAAAACAAGTAGACACAAGTGAGTATCAAGAAACTAGGGACAACCACATAGAGAAGGGATCCATGAGAATAAAAAATAATTTCCATTAAGGAGGAGCATTGATCACTACTTAAAGTTTTTGAGACAACTTGGTAGCCAAAACAATTAAACCTACCCATGCATAGGAAAATGTCAAGGGATTAAGATACTTTATTGTTTTCCCACCTTTCTTGGAATTATTATCTAAGTCCACAAAATTTCATCCTTCAACATGCTAAAAACTTAAGTTTTTTCAAATAATGTGCTAAGGAAAGAAGGTAGAAGACTTCAAAAGAGGCTAGGGAAACATGAAAAAAATGATAGGAGAAACATCGTAGTGAGTGGAAAGGAAGATTGAATGTCCACACAAGGGTGAGCTCAGTAAGAAAAATAAAAATATCAAGTTAAGAGAATCATTGATCAACACTTCAATTTTTTAGAAGACTTGGAAGCTAAATCAAGAGAATTTTCCCATGAATTTGGATTTCTTGCCTTCCTTAGCATGAGTGGGATATATTAATATAAAAACCATCGTTCAACATCTCAAACACTTGGGGTTTCCTAGATAATTTTCACAACAAGAAAGGGGATACTCAAATTGAACCTTAATAAAATAACAAGGAAAAGAACAAAAGGAAGATCAAAGTGACTATAAAAGAATAGGGAATGCCCAAACAAGGGAGAGATTACTAAAATCACAAAAATATTTTCAAATAAAGAGAAGAATTGGTCATGAGTTAAATTTTTTGAGAACTAGGAGCCAAAATTGGAAAGCCACCTATGTACAAGAACTATATGATGAGACCAAATTAATTTTAGGTTTCCTATCTTACTTGGCACAAGTGACAAGCAAATGAAGCACCATCCTTCCACGTATTGAAAACATAGGATTATAAAACTAGTGGCAAGAAAAGAAGGAAAATAATTTGTATAAAATGTGCAGTAGGGTCACATCTAATATTCTCTTGTCAATGTATTGGTTAGTGTGTCTTGGTTAATGTATTGATGCTTCTAGCTATAATAACTACAATATACTATATTTATAATTTATTTTCGTAACAAAGTATCATTTTATTTGAATGTTCATGATAAACAAGTTGATTGTTGGTTTTCTTCACTTTAATTTATGGTTATTGTTGGGGATATTTGTTTTCAACTTTTCATTTTTCCTTCACTCAATAACATGTGCATTTTAGTGCTTTATAAGCTCTAAATTTCAATCCTCTAGTGTTTTCCGACCATTGGAAATTTTTTTTACAACATTTGTTCCTAACACTCCATGTTTCTAAAAAAAATTGATAGTTATTTATTTGAAGCTAAATAGATTAACTAAAAGAATGACAATTCTTACATTACGTGATTTGTAAACTCACATGTATATTCCACTAGAAAATTATTTACAAAATCCCTAATAATATTATGCTTAAAATAAAAAACTATAATATGACCGTATATTTTTCATTAGATTTATGGATTTATTAAGTTATTGTTTATATCGTATACATGAAAGATATAAAAATGTAAGAAAGAGATAAAAAAATAAAACAATCACTCACAAACCACAATAAAAAAATGATATGACCTAGGAAATCCTTATGAAGGAAATTGAGCTAGAAGGTAACACCACACTTCTCTATCTCTTCGATGAGAATGGTTGGAAGAACAAAAAAGTGATACCTATCGCCAGTGCAGTGCACAAAACCTCTCTATTTTGTCTCTCTTTATCCACTCTCAGCTATTCTACTCATCTATGGAAAAAATGCACATGAATAGAGTGGAACCCCTTTTGCTTCTAGTGGATTAGTTATAGCAAAACCAAATAGCCTACTAGTGGTTAAGTTTGACTCCTTCAACTCTTAAATAGAGTAATAATATTGACTCTTCTAGAATTTCCTTCATCATGGTCACATCGATAACCCCTATTCCATGGATAATGGGGGTTGACACGGAATCTTCTTAAATCATAGTGGTCATGTTAACTTCTAGGTGCCATAAATTTGGCATATGAAATATGATTGAGATGATTCTGAAGATGTTGGAAAGGTACCAATGTGTAGAATAATGTTAGTAGGTGAAACACTTAAATGCAAAATTTTCATCCCCCCAAAGTTACCTTTAATGCCTTTAATACCTTTAATACATGGAATATTCTTAAATCATAGTGGTCGTGTTAACTTCTAGGTGCCATAACTTTGGCATATGAAATATGATTGAGGTGATTCTGAGGATGTTGGAAAGGTACCAATGTGTAGAATAGTGTTAGCAGGTGAAACACTTAAGTGCAAAATTTTCATCCCCCCAAAGTTACCTTTAATACCTCAAACTATTTCTAGAAGGTTTTAGAATATAATTCACCAAATTGGTACCCTATAGTAAAATTGGTTTTATGAGCTAATTCCTCCACATTTTCCTCTTTGAAAGCATTGATATAGATGAAAAATAATATAATCATCGAATTTGTATCATCATTGATTTTATTTACAACCATGTATAAATGGATTGTTTTCAATAATCCACTCATCACCTAAGGATTAAAAAAAATGTCAATATTTCTTACTTGCCACTACATAATTGGAAATAAAACTAATAAAATACACCTTGTTAGTTGCCACAAATTAAACAAAAAGTTAAAAATCTAGAAACACATTATACAACATACTTCTTAGGTTAAATTCCATTATATAGGTTCGGGAGGAAAGCAATTAAATGCTAGATTGAGCTATATAAACTATTTTGATCCATGAAATGTTGAGAAAGGTCCATGTCTGTACCGCCCACCCTCCTTCTTTCTCTCTATCTACTCAATAAAATTTGTGCCTTCAACTGAGTTAATAGCTTGATCAAGCATGGAACCCATGATCAAGGTTATATATTGATTAAGGGTTTGTTTAACTAAACCAATAACTTAATCAAGGTCCTAAAAATGCGTGAAGGACGTTTATAGAGTGATTTGTTAGATTATCGATCAATTTTCTATACCTTATCAACTTAAAAATTACCCATATTATGGTCATAATTTTACTATTTCTAGATATCCCCTTGCCAAAAGACAAGGCTAATTTTCATGGATTCACTTGTATGGATATGGTTGGTAATATTGTTAATCTTATTGTCAATTTTGAGGGCATGCTTGGTTAGCAATAGGTTTACAAGATATTTGGAGAACTATTTATGATCCTTATTGCAATATTTTTCAGGAATCAACCTATATAGGTATGGTCTTGAGAAAATGTTCACTTTACATAGAAATGACAATGATTAGGTTACACTATCCTTTATAAAAGTGTCTTTTCTTTCCCTATATTTGAGAGGTCCATTAGGAGATTTTTCATGGATATAAGGAAAATAATTACTAGGGCATATATTTCCTTGAAATCCTCTTCTGGGATCCCTCCCCTTCGTCTAAAATCTAAAAGGAGGTTAGTTCCCACCACTAGCTAAAAGAGTGGTTAGTAGCACCAAGGGACTCCACTAATTTGGAACCCATAAAATTTCCATCAAAAAAATGATTTCAATAGACTACACAACTTATTAACCTAACCCTTTTATATCTCTATGTATCTAAAATAATTGGAAATAAATTATCCCACCCTCCTATATCTTTCACATAGGGTTTGCTTTCCTTGAAAGGAATTTGTAGTGTGAAAAGTTTTTGCCCATGAAAAGTAACATTTAATTGTATCTTACATGTTCAAGTGGATATTCCATCTACTCACAATCACTGTGCTATTTGGAGTTAGTAGCACATGAGAACACACTAGTGTTATATAAGGATTAGAGAATATAAAAAATATATAAACCTAATGATGAAGAAGGGGTGTTAATACTTTATCTAAAAGAGGGAACAATATTTCATCTCCTATTATAGAAACTTGATCACTAAGAAGAGTAGACAAAAGACAAAGCAAAGGAAAAATGTGTCATTGGAGATTATAGAAGAGTAGAGTGTGTGATAGCTCTACAATACTTGATGATTTTTGTATTTTTCCTTCTACTCTCATTTGTTTAAGAAGAAACGTATAGTGGTTCATATTATTGTTTGGCTTCACATATTTGGTTTCTTAATGTAAATGTTATTTTAATGGTGTTCGTTTCTACTATAGTTCCACTCATAGTTTTCACTAGTTAAATAATTTGTATATAGTGTTTATTTTCGTATTAAATGACTTTAAATACAAAAATAATAAATTCACAATAAAGCATAAATTCATAACAATAGATCTAAATTTATGATTTTTATTGGCAAGATGAACCATAAAATATAAGAGGTTGTTTATAGAGAATATTGATATCATAAATATTTTCAATAAGCACTAGTGTGACTTGAGTGATGCATATGTTTATTTCGCTAAAAAATTCTAAATTTAGGGGAACATTGATTAATTCCTCGAATAGATGGAATTCATAATCATAAGTAACCAGATAATATTATTGAACATTAAAGATCATAATTTTTCCCTCGCCCTTAAAAATATTCCCATAGATGACATTATTTGTAACATTGAACATGGTATTAGGGACCTTCCTCATAATTTTAAGGAGCTTATTAGGAAAGATTGTGTTATCATTCTTATGAAGTCTAAGCCTCCCAAGAGAAACATTAGGCAAGAAGAATTTATTTCCCTTAAAGTCCGAAGGGATAACCCCTACATTGTCATCCTTAACGTTGACAAAGGTGGGGTCGTCGTCATTTCAAATAAATCTGATTATGTTAACAAAATGATTGACCATGTTTCTAATAATGGTAGTTACATAAAGCTTAATAAGGATCCCATTAAGCCAGTCACTAAAGAAGTAACGACCACCATTATATTGAATAATTTCCTGAAACCTCTCTTTAAAAAACTTACTTAAAGCATTCCCCTCACCCCTAGTATTTATGGGCTTCCAAAACTTCAAAAATTCAGGGTTTCCTTGAGACCTATTTTTAGCACAATAGATAGGTCTAATCATCTTCTTGCTAAATTCTTGGCTCAAAATCTTAAACCTCTTGTTGTTTGCACTAATTCCTTTGTTAACGACTCCAATTCCTTTGCTAAATAATTGAATGATATCAAGGTGGACCCTCCGGATTTGTTAGTAAGTTTTGAGGTTGTTTCCCTTTATACAAAAATCCATATCCTTCATGTCATAAATAGAATCA
>APFE030838712.1:0-10412 GCA_000404065.3 Pinus taeda
GGAGAGAGAGAGAGAGAGAGAGAGAGGGGGATGGGGAGAAGAGACAAAGGGGTAGAGAGAGGGAAGGAGAGGAGGAGGAATGGGAGTGGCTATGCTAGTGGGAGTTGGGGAGAGAGAGGGGGGAATGGGAGTGGGAGTGGGGGAGGGAGAGAGGGGGAGAGATAGAGGGAAGCTGGGGGGGAAGAGAGAGAGAGTGTGTGGTTGGAGGGGTATAGAGGGGGAGGGAGGACTGGGAGGGAAGGAGTGAGAGAGAGAGGGGGAGGGGGTGGACAGGAAGGATAGTGTGAGAGAGAGGGAGGGGAGGAAGAGGAAGGGGGGAGGGGGGAAAGGGGAGGGAGGGAGAGAGGGCAGGAGGTAGAAGGCAAGACAAAAGGGTCGGGAATGGTGATTAAAGCATAATTACAAAGGGAGAGAAGTGGGGGAGAGGGTTAGGGATAGAGGGGAAGAGGGAGGGGGAGAGAGAGGGCGAGCGTGAGAGAGAGAGAGGGAGGGGTGGCAGAAAGGGGGAGAGAGAGAGATAGAAAGAGAGATTGAGAGAGTGAGAGTGAGAGAGAGAGAGAGGGAGGGAGGGATGGGGAGAAGAGACAAAGGGGTAGAGAGAGGGAAGGAGAGGAGGAGGAATGGGAGTGGCTATGCTAGTGGGAGTTGGGGAGAGAGATGGGGGAATGGGAGTGGGAGTGGGGGAGGGAGAGATGGGGAGAGAGAGGGAAGCTAAGGGGGTAATAGAGAGAGAGAGGGTGGTTGGAGGGGTATAGAGGGGGAGGGGTGGAGAGGGAGAAGGACTGGGAGGGAGAGAGGGAGAGAGATAGGGTGGGGGAGAAAGGGAGAGAGAGGTGGGGAGAGGGAGAGAGAGAGGGGGATGGGGGAGAGAGAGAGATTAAGTGAGAGAGGTGTGGGTGAATGGGGGAGAGAGGGGGAGAGGGACGGGGGGGAGGGATGGAATGGGATAGAGTAGGGGAGGGGACGGCTGGGAAGGAGAGTAAGAGAGAGAAAGGGGGGGTAGAGAGGAGGAGGGGAGAGAGGGAGAAGAAGGGGGAGGTAGACAGGGCAAGACAAAGGGTGGGGAATGGAGATAGAGAAATAGAGAGGAAGGGAGAGAGGGATAGAGAGATGATGGGGGGAAGGGTTGGGGAGAGAGGGGAAGAGGGAGGGGGAGAGAGAGGGTGAGGGCAAGAGAGAGAGAGAGGGTGAGGGCAAGAGAGAGAGAGGGAGGGGTGGTGGAAAGGGGGAGGGGAAGAAGGAGAGAGAGATATAGAGAGATAGAGAGAGAGGGATGGGAAGAAGAGAGAAAGCAGTAGTGAGAGGGGGATGTGGAGAGAGAGAGATAGAGGGGGTAGAAGAGGGGAGGGGGAGAGAGAGCGGGGGAGAGGGTGGGTGGGAGAGGATGGGAGAGAGAAGGGCAGAGGGATAGAGAGAGAGAGGGATGGGGGAGAGAGAGAGAGACTGACTAAGAGAGGGGGGGGGACACGAGAGAGAGGGGGATAGGGGGAGAGAGAGAGGGGAGGAGGGAGAGAGAGAGGGTGGGAGATAGAGAGATAGAGAGATAGAGAGGGAGGGAGGGGGGAGGGATAGAGAGACAATGGGGGACAGGGTTGGGGACAGAGGGGAAGAGGGAAGGGGGGGAGAGAGAGTGAGGGCGGCGGAAGAGAGAAAGAGAGGGAGGGGTGGTGTAAAGGATTGGGGAAAGGAGGGGAGAGAGAGAGAGAGAGAGGGGGGGAGGATGGGGATGAAGAGACAAAGGGGGTAGCGAGAGGGGGACGGGGAGGTGGTGGAGGGAGGGGAGAGGATGAGAGAGAGAGAGAGAGAGAGAGAAGAGAGAGAGAGAGAGAAGGGGAGAAGAGAAGTGAGGGAGAGGGTGGGGGAGAGAAGATGGGGAAGAGAGGATGGGGGAGAGAGAGAGAGAGGGAGAAGGAGGAATAGAGGGGTTGAAGGAGAGATAGAGGGTGAACGGAGAGGGGGAGAGAGGGGGTGAAGAGGGAGAGAGAGAGAGAGGTGGAGAGACACAAAGAGAGGGAGCATGGGAGAAAGAGGGGGAGGGGGAGAGAGACAAAGAGAGGATAATTCCACGTACCACTTGACCATATATTGGGTTGGAACACATATTTTTTTCAACCGATCACCCTCGTGCCATATTCCAAGCATGAATGTGGGACTCACAAAAAAAAAAAACCAGGGCTTCCTTAGGATTTACCACATATCCTGACATTACTGGTCAAGGTATTTATAGGCCTGAAATGCTCATCTATTCCACTAGACTTTACTACAATACCACCATTATCAATCAAGGGATTTTTAGGCCTAAACAATAAACATACACTACCAGGATTTACTAAAATCCCACCAAAATCAGTCAAGGGATCACTAGGCCCTAAACAAACATGTATTCCTTTGTATTTATTCACCAATATCTTGAGGAATTTTCCTGTATCCACCCTCAGGCTATACTGCCTATCCCACCATTACAGGTCACGATATTTTTAGGCCCTTGGGAATTTTCTTGAGACCACCTCAACCGATTCCAAAACCATCCAATAATCCAATCTCAACCAAAGAGTGAACTCGATCACACTATGGTTATTAGGAAATGACAAGGCAAAGTTGAAAACCATTGTCACACCTGGTAAAGCCCATGCTAATGACAACAAGAGTACCAAATATACACATGCATGTACCATGCATGCCAAAATCAACAAGAAAATCATACATGTAACTTGATTCCTACAAAGCAATCCACTTGTAGCCACTTGATCCAACTATTCCTTTCTTGATCCTTACTTTCCTTTCCTTTCTTGTCCTCCCTTTTCCTTCCTTTCTCCAATGCTAGAGTGCTCCAAGAATGTTCTAAGTGTGCAAGAGCATGAGAGAATAGAGATAATAGAGAAAGAGAGCTCCAAAATTGAACTCACAAAATCTAACACTAAAGAAAGCCATGAACTCATCCTCATAAAATGATTTATTATTGAGGCCTCTAATTTCTTCAATTTCCTCTATTTCTCCTTCAATTTCCTTCTCATGAAAATATGTAACCATTCACCTTCCTTTTCTCTTATTTTCCATTATTCTCATCAATAAATTTCCAATTAATGCCTCTTTTCCTTTGCCAATTTCCATAGCCATTAAATAATCGAAATAAACACCCACTAGGATTATTTACCCACCATTCAAATTGGAATAGGCATCTAATGACCTTGGTCTTATTTTCCCATTATTAACTTTATTACATGAAATTTTAACTTGGGGCTGTTACATACTACCACATTTGGCATTCCTATGTAGAGACACAATCCCCCCATAGATATCATATTGAAACCCACTTCCATTTATGGCTTCATTGATCTCTTCCTTAATTACAAAGATGCAAAGTTGGTGTATGCTTGAAAAAAATAGGAGAAAGTATCCAAATCAAGCTTTACAACTATCCATTTCATTTCTTAAAAGAGACCCATTATTTCACTAATTCATCCTTTTCAACAAATATTGGGATAATTATACTTATTGACGCTTCATATCTTATAGGAATTTTATTAAAAATTATTATGAATGTCATCATAGTGATGAGATTTCAATTACACATTTTCCCGAGCAATTTGCATGCATATCTTGTTATCCCACCTCTAACATACATATCAAAAATTGCAATTCCCATTAACAAGTTATCCCCAAATACAAATCTCATTATGTATTGAAAGATTTCCTTTCCATATTCCAAAGCTACCGCACTTACACAAGCAAGAAGAAAATTGGAAAATGTGAACCATTTTTGCTAGACACCCATTATTTGCGATGCCAAAGTGATATCATGATAATCAAACTTTGCATAATTTTTAATCATGGTAGTCTATGAGACTACATTTTGTTTAATAATTTCATCGATAACTTGCTAAGCCTTTTCTAATTCCCTCACATTTTATGAAAAATAACAAGATTGTTTCCCCTGGAGAAGTGTGGCTTAAATCCCTTATGAATCATGTGATTATGGAACATTTTAATAAATTCCATAGAACTCTTCTCAAGACCCACATGAAAGAGAGGTATATAATTATATATTTACATGAGTTACTTTACAATCCATTTGACTTAAAGTTCCAAGTGTGGCTTTTAACTAGACATTTTTTGAACTTGTCGAATTAGAGCATTGGCTTGAATATTTATTTCCATAAAATGATGGGAATCCATTCTCATATATTGGTTGCAGTTGGTTCTTAATTTTTTAAAGTGTGTAGTAAGTTAGACATAGAAAACACATACATTTTCTTGCCATTTGTATCGTCTGAGCTAAACTTGACCAACCGATAAAGGTTTCCTCAGTCCTGAATGTATTTCTCCACCACTATCCACTCAAATATTTTTCCACAAAAAAATAAAAACATCAAATGTTGCAAATTGTTGAGTCTCATCCATAATTTCTGCAACACTTATCATTTCCACATACATGAATGCACTATATGCAAACACAATGTTCCCAAAGAAGATTAATACTAACAATATTTGCAACACATGAAAAACTTGGAAATGCACAACATCCAAGGAAACAAACATTTTAATGAATTGTTCCTTCAGCGAAACACCCAAATTTTGAAAATTGTAGTTAAAGTGTTCATTTTTCTCATGATTTAATGAATTTGGCAGTTAAATGGTTGGGGTTGAAGTTAACGAAGAATCAAAGATTGTGTTCCTTCTAGCTATATTTCTAGACGAATATTTGTTGGAACATTGTTCTACACAAATCAATGAAAAAAGAAAAACATACAATAATTAATATATTACATTCATAATTAAAAATCCTATCAAAACAAAAAATACTTCAAATACATGTTATGTTCCAAGACACCGAGTGGGCACAAATTCTAGAGGACTAATGATATTCACTATATAGGTGTTGGAAGGAATGCCCCACCCAACATTTCTAGTAGAATGTCTGAAATTCCCAACCATGTCACCAAGCATATTGCTATCACCAAACAAACCTGATGCAACAAATTATTCATTGGCATCATTGTGCCCATCTTCCAATACTCCATTTCTAGCTTTGTTTGAGGAAAAACCTTAGTTCTCGCTTGCATGAACACTCTCTTGGTAAACACAATGTTCCTAATGAACATTATTGTTATAAAAAAATGGTACAATAAAAAAATTCTAGCATCTTCAACATGCACATAAATAAACATTTCAAGAAAATGTTCTTCCCATTATACTACTCATGTTCCCATACTTATGATTATCGGCTTCCTCATGTTGATGATTTATTGAAGTTTGTTTCTTTTACCGATACATGACTCTTCTACATGCATTTAGTGCATCCTTATTCTACTAATTCCATTTTCAGTGATATTCATTCGCTCTTTCCCATGAATTAAGGAACCAAGCTCTTTTTGAAGTATGCTTGCTTGTTCCTTCACTTAACATTTCTGCAAAAAAAATTAGTTCCTTTGTAATTTCGATTTTCAATCTTTCATCTCATGTTACATCTTCAACAAGTTCATGTATTTATGCTCACTCACTTTATACATCAAGTAAATTCAATATTAAATAACTTTAAATACTAGCAATTAGCCTTTCATATTACAGAAACACATATATAAACAATATTTCAAACACTGCAATACAAAAGCAATCATCATTTGTGCAATTTCATATAAGAAATAACAAAAGACTCTATACACCCCAGACATACATAACAAAAATTTACATTGAAGTCCATAGTTCAATCTGCAAAATAGCAGATCAATGCAAGAAATATCCAAGAAAAATATGAAAAATTGACATGAGTATGTTTTCATCAAATAGCCCAAATTCATATTACACTAATAGTTAAACAATGACAGTTTAATTACTAACGGTCCAAATTCATATTACAGTAATAGTTTTCATTAAACAATCCAAACATATATTCGCATGACTATGTTTTCATTAAAAAGTCCTAAATCATTCCTTTAAACAATTGTTTTCTTCCAAACAAATCTAAACATATTTAATAACATAAAAGGTAAAAAAAATTATTATTCAAAATTCGAAATTCGAACATCGGACCTATGTATTTCATAAAAACATATCTCTTTCTCTTGATCTTCCAATTTCTGACTACAGCAGGGTCAAGCTCCATACTCGAACAAAATAAAACAATCTTCTTCACACCCGACCTCCCGACCATCATCGTATGTCTTACCTTGACTACGTAGCATGTTAGGGTTGGGGACACCACTGGTAGAAACTTGAATTTAACACCATGCTAACTTCTGACTAGTCGATTGGATTCAGTTGCGAATATGAATAAAATATTTTATATATTGGTTTGAGTCCTAACCATAATTTTGTTTTAACTTTCTTTATTTTCTTTTAAATTAACTCCACTATTGCAATCCCATATGTTTCAATAAAACCTTAGTCGAACTCCGATCATCCAACCTCACCTCCATTTTCGCATCCACATGGTTCAAACGGTTTGTCACTTTAATGAGAAATTAACACCTTTCATTCAAATTTATTGTTGCTCGTTCTGAGGGTTTAAACAAAATTTAGCAAGTTTCCTACTTTTTGCTTTCTATTTTTCAATATTTTCTTCACACCCTAATTACACTACTTGTCTAAAATTTTGATTTTCAATCTTGAATCTCTTATTACATCTTCAACAAGTTCAAATATTTACGCTCACTAACTTTATACATGAAATAAATTTCAATACTAAATAAATTTAAATAGTAACAATCAGCCTTCCATATTATAAAAGCATACATACAGACACACACACACACACACACACATATATATATATATATTTATGACAAATACCTCAATACAAAGAAAAACTATCGTTTGTGTAGTTTCCTTTAAGCAATAGCAAAAGACTCTATATAATCCACAAAGACAAAACAAAAATTGACATTGAAGTGCATTGTTTGATCTCGAAAATAACAGATACACACAAGTAATATCCAACAACAATATGAAAAAATGACATGACTATGTTTTCATTAAACAATCCAAATACATATTACAGTGATCTTCAAAACATCTCTACAAAGATTAAACAAATATGGCATTTGCAATACTATGTAGAAACAAAATTGAAGCCTCAAAGGCTAAATCACGATATCCATACGCAATAGTGGTATATCAGCAATTGAATTTGTATTTCAAAAAGGTGAGAAAAAATATCCTTTTTCAATAACATCATTGGAGCCTTCAATCGACTACACATGGAACCCATATCTTTTTACGAGGGAGACACCATCGCTAATTGTCATTATGCATAATCCAGCTACCAAATCATATCGATTTAGATGCACTTCCATACAACCCAACATAGGTACTTTTACTTCAACTACACGAAAAGGTACGTAGCTTGGGCATTTACTATTTATATCCATCGAGATAGCATCTAGAAATCTGCATCTAAACCTCCATCTATCTTCAAAATATTCTAAGCTTCGTCTATTTGAAGCCTGGCCAAATTCGAAATTCTCTATCTCTTCAAATGACCAAACAAACGTAGAACCATTGTTTACAAGACAAACCTATTGGTTCCCATACAATTTTAAAGACATACATCACATGTTAGCGATAGGAACAAATTGTAAACCCCACTTGTTCCTTATAAGATCAAACCAATATATAGTCTAACCCTATGAATGTTAATCATCATAATATTTATCTAAATATTGCCATAAATTTTTTCCTTTCTGAAAGATAGCCCCTTTGGGGGAATTACACCACCAAAAGGAGGTTTTTTCCTTCTCTAAACCATGTCTACACTCATGCAAATAAAAATATTTCATAACATGTTTTTGTGCACATGTGTCAACACAACCCAATCATATTTCTGCGGATTAAATTTCTCCAACAAGGAGAAGAATCCCCACTCTCCAATAGTAAGAGGTCCAAGATTTCTAGAGGTCTTTGTAAAATGGGTTATTATAAAATAATTATTAGAATTCAAAGAACTTTGAGGCACACTAAACACAATCATTGATCCAACTGTACATTGAATTTTGTATCTAGTGTGCAGAAAAGGAAAAAGCAACAGAGATATTTGTACTTTTTCATTAAGGTAAGATCCAACAAAGCAGTTATGCTAGATACCAACTGAAAAAATAAATAAATCCAAATTCTTTGTAGGCAGATCGATTGCAAGAGCGATAAAAATAATGTTTTCCAATAGAATACCCCATTCTTTATAAACCAACTGAAATTTTATCAGCACTGATAAAGGAAGCTGTTGAAATATAAAATCAACAATCTCAAATGGCAGAAACTTCCAAATACTTAGATCCATGAGAAAATCAACAAGTTTCTTGAAACAAGACCAAGTATTGTATGTTACATTGAAAAGGATAAAATACATAAAAAAGAATACTGATGTTATTAAACATGCAAATTATCATATTAAACATGCTAAAAATATCTTTTGTAAACACTTATTAAAAAATAACATTTTCTAAAAAATAACATTATTTTAACACAATTTACATAAAAAATTGCATTCTTGAAAAAAGTTTTTTCTTTTAAAACCTTATTTCACCTAACAATTCTTAGAAAATAACATTATAAAAAAAAATTAAAAAATATATACTACAACTATGCTAACTACCTTGTATGTCGAGGGCAGGGTCACCCCTCCAACTATCTTGTATGCAATACAATCCTGACTTCTACATACCCGATCGACTTCAACTCTGACTACCAATACAATATTATTTTTATTAGTTTGTGTGCCAACAATCACTTTATTTTACTTTCCCTTTGTTCGACCTTCCCACTCTCAACATCTACCATACGTGGACTATGTTGTAGGTTAGGCTCAAGGCAACCCTTGCAACTCTCTTGTATGTAATACCATCCCATCTTCCAACTACCCGAATGACTTCAACTTCGACTATGGATTAAATATTGTTTTTATCAATTTTTGTTCCAACAATCACTTTATTTTAATTTCCTCTTGTTATTTTATAAAATAAGTCACAAATTGCAATAACCTATATTTCAATTAAATGTTCCTCGATGTCTAATCATCTGACCTCATCTCCATTTCGACATGTTATTCTTGGTTTGTAGGCTTTTAACAAAATTTACATGCTTTCCTCTTTTGCACTTTTTATTTTGTAATCTATTCTTCACACCCTCTTTGCACAATTTCTCTTAAACTTACTTCTCGTTACAAAAAAAGAACTTCAATTTCACTTTGGCACTCATAATTTCTAGTAAACATCCAATCTTCTAAAGAATTCATATAATGAATTTTGTATTCATTTAACAAACCTTAATTCTTTTTATTTCATTTTACAGGACATAAGGTGGGAAACAAAGCTAAATATTTAAAACAATTCAAAAAAAAATCTATATCAAAATATACAACTTTGTTCTCTCTTACTCAGTATCATATAGATTAACCCAAATTCTATCAAAATATCATCTAGACATTCCAGAGGAACGTTGAGTTATTTTTAGATTGGTAAGGATAAGAGTGGAATAATTAGCTATAGAATTCACTCATTTACTAATTTTGAGACCGATTTTATGCTATCAATACAATGAGCTAAGAAAACCTCACATTCTCTATTGATCTTATTGCAAGCAAAAAGAAAATAAAAAAATTAAACAAAAGTATAATCAAGGAAGCTTATCACAAAATAACTGTTTTCCCCTTGGGAAAGTTGAAATACAAGTTACATTTGTTTGCGACTTGAATGTTTGATACCTCTTTTTACATTTACATTGCTCACTGTGAAATCCACCTCATATTAGGAAGACAAGTTGCATACAGATATGGAAGGACAGCTTACCACTAAGATCATTGTATGTCTGCATGCAGTGGCCTGGTATTTTTTGATATATCTCGTCTTGAAATCTGATGCAAAGATGGACACCATTGCAAAATAATATGTTCCTCCACTTGATTTACCAATCCAAACAATATGATCTGAACAATACACAAACTATTGAGAAATACAAAATGAAACTTAGCTAAGAAATACCAAACAACATTGATGTCTTTAATATTTTAAACGACATTGTTGTCTTGGGTATTGAAATGTTTGATCAACCGTGATGTGGTGTTCTTTCTTCAAACACCATGATTTCCATGATGTGCACACTTCAGTTTTAGACAAAGTCTTAGAAGGATCGAATGACCCCCACCACCATGTTACCACAATTATTCACACTCCCTCCCATTGCAACCATAGATCAAGTTATTAAACGAAGAATATTTGGAAATAATCGATCATGTCCCTTCAAAAAAATATATATATATTGAAATTCCTACAATCAACATCCACCCAAAGCAAAGGTGCTTTCCATTCTAGGAGGGAGAGATATAAGGGGGGAGGGAGAGGGGGAGAGATTGAGGGAGGGAGAGATGGGGAGAGATGGAGAGAGGGAGAGAGAGAGAGGGAGGGGAGAGGGAGGGAGGGGGA
>APFE030838714.1:0-17288 GCA_000404065.3 Pinus taeda
CAGGCTTTGCAGGCCAAATCATACCAAATTAAATAAAAAAAAATAAAAATAAAAATTTAATTTAAAATTCTAATTAATCACCATTTAAAAAGGCATGCAACAGGACTTCTGTCCAGGCAGAAGGGTTGTTGCAGGCTTTTTGTGGCCTTGAGATAGGCCCACAGAGGCCTGTAACAGCCAGAGTGTGGCTGCACATTGTGGCTATCACAAGCCTCTGCAGCCCTCTTTTTTATTGCAGGCCTCTGCAATTTTTTTTTTAATATAATTTTTGTTTGAAATCAGATTGTCATCTTGATTCTTGATCCATAATTCCATGGCTCCTAAGGCAAAATCCAGTCTAGAAGGCCTCTTGATGAAGCCTGGGAATATGGTACCTGTGAAGATCCCAATTCTGGCTCCTAAGGCTAAATCCAAGTCTAGAAGGCCTCTTGATGAAACCTGGGAATATGGTATCTGTGAAGATCCCAATTCTGATGTGAGAGTCAAGTGCAACTTTTGTCCCACTATGGTGTCTAGGGGCATAAATAAATTGAAATACCACCTGGCTAGGATATTGGGTAGAGATGCAGTAATTTGCGAGCTTTTCCCTTCGGAAGTGGCAATCCAAATACAAGCTAATTTGGATGCCATTCAGGGACAGCATGCTAAGAGAGCAAGAATGAAGTGTGAGGCTGCAACAATGGGTGCATCTCAGACATAGTCACAGGGACAGCATGTTCCTACGGGTTCTGCACCATCAAATGTTGTATGAAATGCATGTCATATAATATCTCCTTTCTTGCTTCCTCGCACTGATTTGGAATCTCAGCTAAGCTTGGAAAGTTTTAATGAAAAAAAAGGAGGCAGATTTGGCAGTGAGGAGGTTTTGGTATCATGATAGCTGCCCATTTAACTATATAAAGTTACCCCTCTTTCATTCCATGATAGATGCAATTGCATGTGTTGGCCTTGGCTACAAAGCACCTTCCTATGATTCACTTAGGGAGAAAGACCTTAGTGATGTGTTTGAATCTGTCAAGGCACAGTTGGACAGCATTAAAAACTCATGGAAGACCACTGGGTGCACAATTATGTCAGATGGGTGGACAAGTCAGAGGGGTAGAACAATCATCAACTTTATTGTCGCTTGCTTTAAAGGAACCATGTTCGTAAAGATCATTAATGCATCTTAACATGTAAAGGATGAAAATTTGATTTTTACATTGTTGTCAGAGGTTGTGGAGGGAGTTGGGGTAAAAAATGTTGTCCAAGTAACCACAGCCAATGCTGCAAGTTGTGTGGCAGCTGGAAGAATGCTAACAAAAAAATATCCTACCATTTTTTGGAGACCATGTGCTATCCATTGCATAGACTTGATTATAGAGGACATCAGAAAGTTGCCATGGGTGCAAGATGTTGTTGTAGAGTGCAAACAAATAGCTAAGTACATTTATGACCATGCTTGGGTGCTGAGTCTTATGAGAGAATTCATAGAGGGTGAGCTCAGTCGGCATGCTGTCACACGATTTTCCACTAACTTCCTCTCCCTCCAAAGCCTTTTGAATGAGTACCAAGCTTTGAGGCGGATGTTTTGTGGCCAACAATGGCTATTTTGGAAAGATTACACAATACCAAATGCCATGGCTGTGAAGGTGTCCGTTTTTAAAGAGGACTTGTGGGAGAAAGTCACTGAGATTGCTAGCTTAACCGAGCCCTTTGTGAAAGTCTTGAGGATCATGCATGGAGACAAGCCTCCAATGGGCTGCATTTATGAGGGCATGGACAGGGCCAAAGAGGCCATCAAGGATTTTTATAGGGGAGATTTATCTAAATATCTCTCTATATGGGAAATTATCGATTCCAGGTGGGATAGGCAGCTACATTCACCGTTGCATGCAGTAGGAGCATATCTAAATTGAATCATATTCTATAATGAGGGGTCTAATATTCAAAAAGATCCCGAGGTGATGAGAGGTGTAATAATATGCATTGAGAGGATGTTCCCAAGCCAAGAAAGTTAAGGCAAAATCCATTTGCAGTGAGGCATGTACAAGGAATCATCTAGCATGTTTGGATTTAGCTCAACTATACGGCTCAGGGACAAGAAAATGGCATGTAAGATTCAATTTTCAAATTCTATGAATTCTTTTAAGTATGGCATTGCAATTTGCAACACTCTAAACATTTTTGTTGTTTTTTTATAGCCAATTGGTAGATAGATTGTGGCACCGAGCCACTAGAATTGCAAGAATTTGCAATCATAGTGCTAACCCAGCCTTGCAGCGTTTCAGGATGTGAGTGCATTTGGTCAGTGTTTGAGCACATCCATAGAAAAAAGCGTAACAGGTTGGAGCATGAGCGGTTGTAGAAACTTGTCTACATCTATTACAACCTTTGGCTGCTAACTAAACAAATGTGTCCAAAGGATTTAGATCCATTTGCATTGGATGACATTGATCCTAGAGTTTGAATAGGTTGTGGAGGAGTTGCCTACTGATGATTTGAGTTGGCTTGATGAGGAGACATAGGATCCCTCCAGTCTGCCATTTCTCAAATGGGAACTCTAAACACACCCTCCTCACAGTTGTTGTTTGAGCACATGGATGTTGGCACTAGTTCCTCAAGAGCCCATGGATGTTGGCACTAGCTCCTCAAGAGCTTATTCTTGGCATTCTTGTGTTGATGCATGAGACATGACACTACACATGGAGACATTGTCTATTTTTGGTTTTCTAATTATGTTATGATCCATGGAGAACTTGCAAGTTGTTACCATACGTGACTTTGTTTATGAAATCATTTTTTAGTCTGCTTTTAAAATTTTTGAATACAAATCGCGTTTCCTGCAACATAGGCTTTAACTGATAACTTATATGATCATATTTTATGAGATGATGTTATGGATTCTTGTGTAAAGTTTAAACCATGAATTTATAACTTGTTTGTGTTGGAAATGCCATTAATTTATCTTTTATGCAAAAAAAGGAGATATTTTTTAGTTTTTACTGTTTAGCTATTTGCTGAGTTTGTAACTGAGTCTTCCCTAAGTTGGCGAGTGGTATGCCAGCTGAGTATTTTCCGAGTACGAGTCACGCAACATTGGATAATAGAAAGCAAAGAATTAAAAGATCAGAGAAGCAAGATTTGAGTTTCTTACCTTGTATCTATTGATGCAAAGTCCAGTATAATAGTTGTAAAATAGAAAATGATACAAGTGCTTTTGTAGTAATTGATTGTGCTGTTTTAGAGTGGATTTTTACAATAACACTGTAGTTGTGCTTGCATGTCTGACCTAAGATGTAGATGACAAATTTTGTAAGATGAAGGGAATCTGTGCCAAAATTTTGTCATAGACCTTGCCAGAATGCTATACCCAGATTATATTAACAAAATGATTGAAGGAATTAGAAATCCAAAGAAAGAAAATTACATGAAATTGTAAAAAATGAGCAATTGTTCCTGCCAGCATATTATTTCTTTTCTAAATTGCACTAGAAATAGGCTAACAGTTGTGTGGGGGTTCTGTAACCTTCTAGCTGGCTAAAGGTGTGGCTTTGGATTTTTTAATATGGGAAACTTCTCTTAGTGCACATCAGTAAGTCTCTAGTCACCTTTTCATTCTCATCAAATGTACCCATATCAGAAACAGACGTTGGGTTCAAAAGTATCCAGCAGCATGTAAATGGGATTGCAATTACCTGTTCCACATAGCACAATTACCTATCCCACATATCACAAACTGTTTCTCAAAGATGCATACTATTGACATATTTGTGGTCAAGTAGTTGGATATTGATAAAGTTATCTTTGCTTGTTGTTATTATACCGTTTTCACCATATCTACTCTTGGATGGCCTCAGCTTTATTCATCATCTCAGAGATGTAGCCCATTATGGTGTTTTTAACATTGACTATTCCAAAACATTGAAATTTGAAATGAAGTGAAAATCAAGTATAATAATAAGAAATCAATGAAATGATTAGAACTTATGAAATTTGATTATGGAATCATTGAAATGAACTTTCAAATCACTGAAGAACCAGTGCACTTCCACAAAGGTGTTGGCCCTGAAACAATATCTTTGGCATCCTTCCAAAAACAATATTTAAACACAAGAGAAATAACACTCATGCCTTTGATGGTTTTGTTATATTCTGTTACCTTCCCCTTAGGTCCCACAAACATCTTATATAAGTTAAAATTTTCTAGGAAATCAAACATGCTAGGAGATAATATTTATTGCAAAACTGGTAATTGATGGATGAACAAAATCCTTGCCCAGTGTAGGTTATTATAATACTAGGGGGCCGAAGTGTGACTGCTTATGCTTTTAGCATTATCCACAACTTCTTGAAGTCAGTGGATAGCACGACTTCGAAAATATGGAGGTGAGTCTCTTCTAGGAAATTCTAATGATAACCATATGAATTGTTAGACTCGTGACTTCTATCTAAAATATGGAGGTGGGTATCTTGAAATTCTAACAACCATATAGTTTTTAGACTCATGAACTTGAAAGAGATACATGATAAAGCGTGAGATACATATTATTCAAATGATATAAATATAAATACGTGTCTTTCTGACCCTTGGATTCTCTTCCAAGAGGTCTCTTGGAATCCCAACGACTATTCGTGTTCCCATGAGACATTTCATATCCTTCTCAGGTGAATATGGCAAATTACATAATCTCTAAGGATTACGATTCCAACATAATTTGATATATTATAATCAATGATTTGGACCATGTTAAAATTGGCAACTAGGGCCAAACTCCAGCTGGGTCATCTTATTTATGGCAGCTGATATTTTTCTTGGATCCCTCTCATCGAGAGGTGTAGGATTGTTCTAAAGATCATCCGATTCTGATAAGTATTCATAGAGTTATGAATTTACTTGTGTTATAAGACAATTCGTCAAGGTTGGCCAGCAAACAAATAAACCCCACATGTGCTCAACGTTTTAGTATAAAAAGAGGTGACTTGATTGTCATTTGCACACACACTTCACTCTTGATTTCTCTCCACTTGTCTTGGGTTTTAGTGGAAGAGAAGTCTAAGAGGATGAAGCCCTAAATGCAGGTCTAGAAGGAGACCCTATTCGCTGTAAAAGAAGGATGCCCTAGCCGCAGGTCTTGTGAAGGTTTGGCCACAGTTGAAAGGGAGATCTAGCACGGTGAAGGAGGCCTAACAGATGACCCTAAACGCAGTCTTATCAAACCCTAGATGGCCTAATGTATACGCTGTTTGAGACAACCCTTAGACGCTGGAAAAGAGGCAGTAAAGAGGCCCTCTAACTCGCTGCCCTAACCAGCAAAGAAGGTAGGGAAAGCATGGTGTTTTAGGGCTGTTAGAACCTCTTGGTGACTGTGTGGAGGGTTGTTCCATGCTACAAAGAGGCCGAGTTAGGTAAGGAGAATTGCGCACTGTTTGTGGGCAGCTTTAAGCTAAGGGTGACACTGTTTGGTTGGCTAATAGGTGACAGTAATCCCTGTGGTAGGCCGCAGGCCTTGCCTAACTAAAATAGGGATAGAGTGGAGGCTTCTTGGTGTGAAAAGTACCCAGAACAATGACACGAATGGAGGAGACCCTCCCTTGACAAGGCCGCAGGTTTTGAGGGATGTTTTAGGTGACTGTTTGAGGGTTGTTGTAGCACATGGGTGCGCTAACCAGTCACAGTAAGGAATAGCAGCAAACAGTCTTCTACACCTCCTATCTGCTGTAAGAAAGAGACATTGTTGTGTTTTAGGTGCACATTTTGTCCGCTGTCCTAAAGACCAGCATGGTAGATACATAGGACAGCAAACATAGTGCTGCAATGTTTCATGGTGGATACATAAGACAGCAAACACAGTGCTGCATTGTTTCATGGTGGATACATAGGACAGCAAGTACATAGTGCAGCAGTGGCACAATGGAACAGCCATGACATTGTGCAGCAGTGGCACAATCGGACAGCCATGACATAGTGCAGCAGTGGCACAACGGGACAGCGATAACATTGTGCAGCAGTGGCACAACAGGAAAGCCATGACATTGTGCAGCATGGTGTTACATGATGTGTGCAGCATGAAGATGAAGAGCAGCAAGATGGATACAACATGATGAGGTACATCGCAGCAGTGATGCAGCATGGTGCAGCTCTGTGATGAGACATGGTATGATGGTGTAGCATGGTGCAGGACTGTGATAGGGTGATGGAATCGCATGAGTCCATATCAGTTACCTCATGAGACATCTTCTTAGGGAAGATCTATGTTCTTATCTTGTCAAGTCAAAGTGTGGACTTCTGATGTATATGCACTATCTCTCTTTCTCTGCTGAACTATTGAAGAACATATAAGAAGAATTGATCAAGGGTTTCCCCACATTGGGGTTTGTCCCTTGGCTAGCGCCACATCTTGTGTTCTCTTGCCTTGGCTTGTCTTTTGCAATTTATGTTTATGTTCTATCTGCAGTTTACTTTAATGCTGATTGTGATTGCTAATCTGAGAGATGTTGAGCTAACTGTGAAAATTGAAATAAATTGCTCTAAGCATAGAACATACCTAAAATTAACAGACCATAAGTTCTCCCACTTCCTCAACCACTGATACCAAGTGCTCATGTAGGATCTTTGACTATTAACTTGCTTGGAATCAATACATCAATTGATTTTATGAACATTGTGACATTTGGACAGGAAACAAGGAAATTTATCAATGTTTGTTCCTTGTATTTGCCCACTTGTCACTAATTATGGTGCACCAAGTGTCTGCCTGTGATTACAATATTCTGCAAGAACAACTGTCTCATCCAACATCGGCCATAGGGTTTTTATGTAGGTGCTTTGTTGTTAATTTTAGGTATGTTCTATCATCTATGCTGAGAGCAATTTACTTCAAATCTCATTTTAGCTCAATATCAATTCCAAATTAGCAATCACATCAGCATGATAGTAAAGTGCAGATAGAACATTAAACACAAATATCAGAAAACAAGCCAAGACAACAGGACACAAGATGTGGTGCCAGCCAGGGACAAACCCCAATGTGGTGAAACCCTTGATCAATTCTTCTTATATTCTTCAATAGTTCAGCAGAGAGAGAGATAGTACATATACATCAGAAGTCAACATTTTGATCTGTCAAAATAAGAGCAGAGATTTTCTCTAAGAAGATGACACATGAGGTAGCAGATCTGAGCTCAGGTGAAGGCATACTGCTTCAACTGATTCTCCAAGGTGATTCCATCACCATGCTGCACCCATCACTGTGCTGCATCCATCCAAGCTGCACCCATCACTATACAACATCCATCCAAGCTGCATCCAACACCATGCTGCATTCATCAAATTGCTAGCTGCTCTAGTAATTCTGGTTGCAGCTTCAAACTCCCTTGACTGTGATGAATTGCTGATCTGAACAATCTCCAAACAGTCCTAAGACAGCAGCCCCAAGGTAGTCTTAGCTATGGCGCTATGGCCTGTGGCCTAGCACATAGCAACGCTGAAGAGAATGTCTTCAAAATATCACCAATGCATGTGAAACTGTTTCTTCTCATTGCACTGAGATTGATGGCAATGAGATAAGGACAGTGACTTTACAAACCATGAAGGAGCACACACACACACACACACACACACACATACTGAGACCTGTTGTGATATCACTGATATACATACTAATATTGCAAGGAGGCAGATCCATATACTGTGAGATAAGGCTGTATAAACAGAAATGCTGAGATTGATATCACAGAAATTGTGACTATGTCAAGAATGAATCTAGCCCAGAATTCATATTAATACAGTGCCCTTATCTGAAGTCTTTTCTGCTCCATCCATCCGAGGTCTATCTTGACTACGTCTTTAATTTACAGGTATGCCGAGAATGATACAAGCACAGAATTCCTTGCGTCCTTCTGTTATGCGTTCCTTAGATCTGAGATCACCATGAGTCTAACCTGGGTACCCATCCGAGGTAGCAGTCAAGCCCTGAATAGAAACCTCTCTGTGGTGTGGATCTGGGTCTTCTTTTTGCTGCGTTTGAGGGTCTTTAGTGACAGCGAGTTAAGGTCCTTTCATGACCTGCGGCTAGGGTATTTAGGACTGTGAAAGAGAGCTTCTCCGTCAGCTGTGAATAGGCCTCCTTTGATCTGCGTTGAAGTTCCTTTATGCAGCGTATGGAAAACCTTCTCTTGACAGCGTTTAGGGCTTGCTAGAACACCAGCTCATGACAGAGTTTAAACCCCCATTGACTGCAGCTTAGATCCTTTCTTTCTCTGCAGCTATGACTCTTCTAGGACAGCGTTTAGGACCGTCTTAGGGTCTCTGCGTTTAAGGCATATAGACAGCGTTAGAACTTCTCCTTGCTGCACTTATGGAAGCCTCCTCCATGGCTGCATTGAGGTCTTGCTTCCATGACTGCTATAGCAGTGTTAAGGCTTCTTCATTAGGGCTTAGGGCACTCCCTCTAGATCTCTCTTTCATCAAAACCCAAAAAGGAATGAAGAGAGATCACAAGAGTGTGTGTCTAAAATGACTTGAAGACCACCTCTATTTAAAGTAAAACGTTGAGGAATTTGGTTGCTGGCTGACCTTGACGAATTGTCACATAACACAAATAAATTCATATCTCCATGAATAAATTTCGGAATTGGATAATCTTTAGATCAGTCCTACACCTCTCAACGAAAGGAATCCAAGAAAAATATCAGCTGCCATAAGTAAGAAGACCCACATGGAGTTTGGCCCTAGTTGCGAATTTTAACATTTGTACCTTGGTGTCACAGTGCCATCTGCATCAATTGTGGACTGCCAGTAAGGGATTTTAGCATTTGATGAGAATGTTATAATAGGACAAAATATTAGCTTTTACTTTCTTTGCATGAGAAATCGGAAAGCTCATTCTTTTTGCCAATTTGTGCTTTCCAAGCCAGATTGAGATATAGGTTGCATGGGGAGCAAAAATTTGTACATTACCACTCCCTGTGCAAAGATGAGCGGGAATAGGAGTTGGAGGATGCATGGGGTTAGAGTAATTTTCACTTGCACTTGCACTCTGAGTTCTGGGTGGAATTTTAAATTCAATTTTTTATAGAGGGGGGTTCTATTACGGTCAAGCTGTGCCTGTCTGCTGGGATATATGGCTGAGTTTGGTTGGTGTTTAACATCGCGGGTGACATTTTTGCAAGCTTTAGCATCAAGCCTACTTATGCTGGTAATATGGTATTTAAATAGATTTATTCTCCCATTTCATTCTTTTTGGCAAAAACTTCATTTGAGTTTATTATCAGGAGCTTGAACCTTCTCTCACAGTAATTCTAGGCAATTTGTTTCTTCCTTAGCATTCTGATTCTTAGGGTTTTGTGGGAAACTTACGTATAGGGATTTATTGTAAATTTTTTGCCTGGCAAGCAATTGACAAGACTGCAAGTCCAATAAAAAGTACAGGAAAAATGCAAAAAACGGACCATTAAAAAAGCCCTACAAGGCAACATAAAGAACCCTAATTGTAATGTGTAGCAACTCACAACAGCATAAAGCTTTAATGGCAACAAAAAAAAGATGCAATCTCTTAGATTCTAGGTCCAATATTTTTTTATAGCTGAGAAATTGTACAAGGAACTGTGAAAAACCTTTTTGCAGGATCGTTGGAATGCCGAGTGAATCTATTAAAGCCTTGCTTCTGTCGAAGTGCAAGAACCTGCTTCCTTTACTCCAACTGAACATAAAAAACTATAGGTTTGTACTTGTGAACTCATCTTGTTTCCAGTTGGCGAGAGCTGAGCAGAAATCATGAAAAATTAAAAAAGCAGAGCAGAAAATGACCCAAAAGAACTAATTTTCTGGGTTATGCATAGAGGGGAGAGTTTTTTGACAGTTCACCAATTTAAAGTTGTTTACCTGTCAATGACTCATTGAATGCACATGGGTCAAAATTCAAACGTGTTCTTTATGAGAATCTCTATTGCTTTGGTGGCTTTGGCCAATTTGTCCAGGTCAAAACTGGCGGGTCTTCTAATAGCGGGAAAACTGAAAGAATTGAAAACTTTGTACAAAAAGATCTTACGTATCATTTTCAGGTACATAAGGACAGGATGAAATACAGTGATGGCAAAAGCGGGACAATTCAATCTGAAAACAACAATGTTAATGTTAGGATCCAAGCTGAAAAGATATTGAAATTTGAGACCTTTGCAGAAGAAGATAATATATCCAGGATTCTAAAAGTTTTCAGTGTTACAAAACATGAGTTTGACCTGGAATATTTATTGAGATCTTTGCACAAGAAGATCAGCTTTCCAGGAATCCAAAAGTTGGTAGATGAAAGTGCAAGCTATGATTGAAAAGATCAAGGCTGTTAGAGAAAAGTTTCATAAGTTGAGCAGAAATGGGTTTAATTTAGCAAATAGAGGAATTTGGGGATTCTTTACAAAATACAATAACCTCAACCTTTTGAAGAACTATAGAAATCTAGATTATAGGGTAGTGTAAGGTATTATTAAATCATAATACATGTTTGTGCAAGGGACTAAACTCTGATAAAAACATCAAATATCAATGATTGATTCATTTGCTGTGTAAATATCAAAAAAAGAGGTTAGAGGACAGGATCAGGTCTGTCTTTGATTTGGGCACTGAATTCTTGTTTGAACTTTGAGGTTTTATTTAGAATTTAAACCATGTATTTGTACGATATCCAGCAGAGCTGGTTGGATTTTTTCCCGTGTTTGATGTGTGTGTGCCTCTGCTTCCTGATTGCTTTGTGCAGGAGACTGATGCTAAAGAATGGAAGCGAATAGTGCAAGAAATTATTCGTTTTGTAAAAGCAGATACTGCATTTCAGAACAGCAGGCCTTTACGATACAATGTGCGGCTTGATCCCCATCCAAATTCACATCCTTCTGTTGCTAGCTTGGAAGGAAGACATGATTTAAAATTAAGAGATGCATTACTGACAAGCTATCATCATAATGAGGTTAGAAAACTTTCCATGCTTCTACAATGGACAGAGGATATATGTGTTGAAGAGCATTTCCAGTTGCTGGTCTGATTTGAACTGCAAACTTTTGCTAGAGTCTAATGTTTCAGGTTAAAATTTTTAATGTAACTTGAAGTTTTCTACATTTTAAGGCATCCTCAGTTATTGTTTAATTGGCTGTCCATTTCTTGGTGTGTTTTTTGACAGATAAAATTTGCTGAGGTTACTCTTGACACTTTCAGAATGCTCCAGTGTTTAGAGTGGGAGCCAAGTGGGATATTCTATCAGCCGCGAACAACAGAGTCAGGAATGAATGGATCATTCACTGGACAAGTTTCAGGCCGCATGAATCCTATGGACGATATAACCGATCCAACTTTACCCCCAAATCCACGCAAAGCTATCCTATATCGGCCCACCGCTATGCATTTTCTAGCTGTATGTAGTAATGGCCCACAAGTTCTAAAGAAACTCCCATTCTCTATCTTTTCAGTATTATTATAGAATGCCATTCAATTCACAATGTAATCTCCATACCATCTCACTCAATATTGGCTGGCCTTTACATGATTACAAATCAAGAGCAATATGATTGTTGTTGTCTGTTTCTTGATTGGCCATAATATACATACATTGGATATATGTTTGATTGAAATCAACGGGTAAAGATTTTGACGTCATAATGAGGATTTTGATTAATATTGTGCAGTTTTTATATGTTCTGCTTGTTTGAATTTGACATTGTCAGATGGTGGCATTGTACAAGGCAAGTTTGGGTTTATTCATTGTATATTGACTTTCATCTTAATGTTCACTGGTTAGATGTGTAGTCATCTGCAAAAATCACCTTCATTTCCCCATTTTCACTTTGAAGAATAGATTGAGTAATTTGGATGTGTGTTGCTAAAACTGACTATACTATTATTGTCAGAGGCATTTCCATCTTCTTGTGAAGATACTATTTTATTTAACCACATGAAAAGCCACACAAGTTTTCAGGGACAATGTTGGATCCTCAATACTTCAATAAATTCCATACAGGAAGGATTTATAGAGAATCTTTCTTGCCTTATTAAAAGAACATATACCCCAACCTTATAAGGTTTTGACCCACTCTGTTTCTAAGAAATGATCTGTTAGTCTAGGTTTTCGTTAAGATATTTACAAAATTGTCGATTAAAGTAAATAGTTTCGATGCAGAGGGGGACTTGAATAAGACAAAGCAAATGCACTGCCAGAGTTTTAATTCAAACCTTTTTTTTTTCAGTCAAACCATCGGCCTTGTTTACAACCATTCATGACATTACATATATAATATCTCAAATGAAATTGAAGATCTAACAACCTAAGTTGATATCTCCTGTTCTTTGAAAACACACCAAACTAAATTGATTATCCACTCACTAAGTTTGATTCTTCTGATCAAGGTGAGTCACATGCCCAATGGATTTTCATTGATTGTGTGTACAAATGTGTTCCTTGACATAGTTAAACCCATGCAACCACGAACTTAGCTTACCTCTTGAGGATGCTCGAGGACAAGTCAGATGATTTTGACATGTACATTATAAGAATGATTGTTAATGTGGTGAACTCGTTAATCCCCTCCACTTGACCACACCTTGGAGATTTCTGTAGTTCTATATCTGGTCTCTCAACTCTGAAAGCTTTCAAAAATGGAGGGGATGTATCAGAAAATAAAAGGTATTATTTTCATTGACCTAGATGGTACCCATAATTTGCTTTAGTTTGCATAGGTCAGATGCTTTGGCTTATATGTAGGTAAAAGCCAACATCTCACCGTTCTTTTTACTGTTAAATTTTAATCATGCCATCTTTTGCAAAGGTAACTCAAGAGACAACAACTCAAGTAGTTAAACTTACTAGATGTATTCGATGTTGTTGTGGGAAAAAGGGTAAAGGCATTAAGAACAAATTTCTTGAATCACATTCATAGTTCCATCCATTGCAAAAGAAGAGTGTGTCATGCATAAGCTCTACAACATCAACCACTGTCCATCTCAGTTAGTCTGCATAAAAAAATGCATAAATTGCTTGCCAAAGGGAATGCTTGTTTGTTTGTTGCAATATTTTCCATTAGATGTGTTGCATTCATTTCCCTGTTATAAAGTAGCACAAGCTATAGATTGTTTGACTTTCCCATCCCGTGGTTTTCTGGGACATTTTGTCTATCATACTGGCTCAACTAGACCAAACATACCATTGAACCGGAATGTGGCCAAGGTCTTGCCAGTGTTTGTCCTTATTGTTGTGGGCATTGGCAGAGATAGATTGAGTGCTTTAATGAAAAGACTGTGGATACTCAACAAGAACCCTTTTCTTGCCTTAGTAGTCCTTGTCTAGAAAAAAGATGGTCTTTTCATTGACTCAGACAATATCCATAATTTCATTTATTAATCGACAGCCAAATCATTTGGGTTATATGTGGATAAAAGCTAACAGCCTAACCCTTGCCATCAGTGGGGACTGGGTTGGTTGGTAAATTGGTGGTCTTTGGTGGTTTCCACAGATGTGCTATTTGCTTATCAGTTCTCTGGTGTCAAGGATGAATTATTAATATTGTTTCATTACATTGCAGAATATTCAAGCCTTTCTGCATCTTAATACTAATCTTAAAAGCAAGACTTTTTGGATAGATCTTTATTGCCCACAGTACCCTAGAGTTAAACCCCACAGTTGCCTGGAGTTAAACCAGATCTTCTTTTTTTGTTTGCACATTCAGCTATGCAGATTGTACATCCAAATCCAGATTGCAAGTAATGTTTATAGTTTTGGCATCTGTTACAAATATAGCATACTGCAATACTTTGCTTTGGAGCAGCCTTTGGGTCAATTTTGCTCAATTCTCTTTTGTTGGACAGGTACTTGATGCTCATGTTTGAATGGTACATACTAGAGAATAATATCTCCCTGCTGGCTCTGGTTGAGTCGATATGGTTTTCTGATTGACTGATGTATGATATTTTAAAGTTGTTTTTCCTTATCCTGATATTTGAAAGGTATAAAAGGAAAGAAGAATGGAATGGTTTATGACTGTTCAATTAATTAGTTTTTGACGTTTTGTCTAGCTGTTGGAATAGTCACACAGTAGAGTTGAAAGAGAGGAAAATGAGTGACCAAAGAAACCTTGTATCTTGCTACTTTGTGTCTCACATTGATCTTATTGAGTGTCTTTTTGATGTGAACAGGTATTAGCCACAATTTGTGAAGAGCTACCAGCTGATAGTGTTGTGCTGTTGTATATATCAGCATCAGGTTGGGTATATGTTGTCACTATCATTTTTTGTTTCGCTCTCCTGGGCAGTTGCACATGTTCTTGTTTGTCATGTCAATGAAAAATATATGCAGGGATGGGAAGTCGAGGTACTCTGTCACTAACTACAACTTCTGGCACTTCCGGAGAGGCAGAATCTCATTCTGATCGACATGTTATAGATACAGCATCAGATGCAAACTCCATTTCTCCAATGAGCTCACCACATGATAGCCCCACATCTCACAAGATTGCTGTTCAGGAGAGGGGGCACTTAATCAACAACGGTGGGGGTGGGCTATTGTTGAGTTCTCGAGGAAATAGAGGTATTCACAAAATAGGAATATCGATATGCAATTCGTACTTTTGGCTTTTTATTCCACAGTTGAGGTCATTTCTGGTTTTCTGTGAAAAATATATCAGTGGCTTATTTCAGCACGTTAGTGGAGATATTTTTGTTTTAAATTTGCCAATTTATTCAGTACTTTAGCTGAAAAGGAATTTTAATGTTAGCCAGGATCTATAAGCAGTTATGGCATGGGAAAAGTAATGTGTTGATCAAGATACAATGAAAATTTTGTTAAAAGAAATGGAATTTTTAAACTTTAGTAATGTGAAGTTTTCCTAATTTCCAGAGCTTTAGGCTGTACATGAAGATTCTCAATAGTCAATTTCATTCTGGATCTCTGATCTCGAATGTATTATTGTCTTTCATATTCACCACAGGAATGAAGAGATCCAGCTGTTGTCCTGCCATGCTACTTAATACCTGCATTTGATTCACACTGTCAGATCATCTTTACAAGGCTTAATTAGATATTCGAAGTGGAATTTCTCTTACGAATATTGCCTTTTAAGTTGTAGGGAAACCGAAAATAAGTGAAAAGAAGATAGCCGTGCTAAGGGAGACACGCAACTTGAAAGTTGAACTCATCCTTTATGGTAAAGGGATTTAGCCTCTCTATTGGGTACTATTCCCAAGGCTACTTTGTGAATATAACAACTGGAAATTAATTTATCAACTTCAATTAAAAATGGCAAATTACAATGATCTTATTGCCAAAGTGGTTAAAAATCTACATGTGAATTTTCATGAAGAACTAGAAAGGTTATTGCCACTTGATTTTGAAAAGCTCTTGGCACAAATGTCTAAGCAATGGATTTTTTTTCCAAACTTACAGCTGACATGGAGATTATAAATGAAAAAATAAAAGAGATTAACCCCTCTACCAAATTGATTTCAATTTGGGATCCTTTAATATCTGCAGCAAGTTGGTTTTTTTTTTTGGGCCAATGGATGATTGTTATGTCAAAATCATTTAGGCTTGCACCTTGCCCTATTCCTTTTGAATTCATCCACTATGACTGCGGTGGACTTGATAGATGGCTTATAACTTCGGCAACATCACCAATGAACTGATGCCCCATTGGCACAAAGAACAACTTGATGTCAATAGTTTACTATTGATTGAACGCAAATCCCAGGATTGGTCTCAGTGCTGCCTCAACTAGAATACTTACACTCCAACTCTGGTCGTTAGAGTGGAAATATCATGGTCATTTAAGACAATTTTAAGAGTTCACCCTCGTGACTTGGTTTGTGTCTAGTGTTCTAATAATTGCTTTGGTAAATTGCCGTCTACAATGATTCCATATCCAACATAATGACTGATATTTTAACAGCTGGAGGAAAAGATTGTTTGTGATTTTGTTCGAGGTTGGAGCAATTTAAGCTGGGAGGCCATGTTACATACCCTATATATACATTTTTCACAATAATGGGTGTTTGAAATTCTCAAAAACTAGCCATGGCATTACCTGTAAGGGTTTGATACAATTCAAAGTTGTGAAAAATAAAAGGTTCTAAATTTAGGTTCTTTCATTCTCAAATTGGATAGGGTGTTCTGATTTTTTTTTTTTTGATGTTCCTACATAATTCCTTTCATTGCCCTCTGCCTTGAGGGGTGTTGCTTCCAATTTGGTTACTTAGCAGAACATAGGAACCATACATTAGGTTATGAAATGGATTATCTTTTCCCTTTGAGATTGAGTCAAATATTCAGAAGTGAACTTGCAGTTCTGTTTATGTTTCTTACACTTTATGCGGGTCCATTCTTGTAGTTTCCACATAGACTTGGTGTCTGCTGTGTGACTATTTCTTCCACCACTGGTGCCTATTCCTTGTCACTTCTGACCCTTAAGTATTAACTCAGTGGATTTCGTGTTTGGAGTTTTGAGTTTCTACATTATCATGTACCCAACCCCCTTTTTAGCCATATAGAGTGAGTGGGGTAACCTTTTCATCTTTTCCATTGATCTTGACCTGTTGGGGGGACTTAATTCATTTCCCATTTGAATAATCCCTATTGCATGGGGTTGTAGACCACATGCAATGCCCATTAAAAATTCCGGTGAGCCAGTTTGAATGATCTTTCCTTGGTTTATTTGAATGAACATAATACATACCATTGGGAAATTAACCTTATTTGAAAAATCTCTCTTGCAAATTATTTGATGGACAGGAAAGCCATTGGGCTTGTTATCGCTCAAACTAGCAGAGGTCCTAGGAGCGATAGCCCACTGTCACCTCAGCTAAGGCTCCTTGCTCTTTATGGACTTTTACCGATGGGAGGAGACATGGTACATGAGGAATCACGAGATCAATGGATCAAATGGAGAGATGAGGGGTGAATCCTAAGGCCTATTCACAAGAAGGACTCAATTGTATGGCTTGCTTGCTTTGGAAGCAAGGTGATGGGCTCTTTAGGAAGGGCTAGGAGGGCTTTTGGGGTTTGAAAATATGACTTGGAAAGGAGATTTCCTAAACCTCAAAATCCTTGTGAAAGCTTGGTTTCTAAATGGTCTTTGAAGAATTAGCTTTGATAAGAAGTGGGGGGATCACACGAGACCAAGTGGACCCAAAACTGGGTCAAGAGGATGGAGTCGATCACGAAAGGATGTGCTTGACCCTAAATTGCACGAAACGGGGAAACAAGTATGAGTTTCCGAAATGGGCATGACTATGAAACATGACCTCCCCAAATTTTGGAAACGGGGAAACACAATATATA
>APFE030838719.1:0-11447 GCA_000404065.3 Pinus taeda
TTTGAAGATAGATTTGACAAAGTTGCTACAAGAAATGTTTACTAATGGTGAAAGGGTAGTAAAGGAAACTCATGATGAGAACAAAAGAAATGTTAATCATGATTTCATAGACTCTCACATTGGATTGAAGACCCACCATGTTCCAAAGATCAATATTGGAAATTTTGATGGAAAGGATCCTGTAACATGGATACTACAGGTGGATAAATATTTTGATCTCCATAATGTGCAAAACACACAAAGGTACACCTTGCAACTTTATATTTGGAACCAAATCAGTTTGTATGGTATCGATGGCTTTTCTCTCATAACCAAATTTTCACTTAGGCAATTTTTACGGAAGAAATGATAGCACATTATGAGGATACAAAAAGCAACACCTTTTTTAGCCAATTGATAAATTTTAAACAAAAGGGTTCAATGATGGAGCACATTGAGGACTTCCAAAAATTGAATATAAGGGTAAAATATATTCCAGAGGATCATAGGATTGATGTGTTCATAGGGACTTTAAAGGATAACATCCAACATGAGGTTCACCTATGGGAACCTCATTCGTTGGAGAAGGCATTTAGGTTGGCAAAAAAAATGGAAAGAAAAATTATTTCAACAAGGAAGCCTACATCTCACAACTGTAAAGATGGAAGTGTTGTTTTCCCTAGCCTTCCACAACCTACAAGGTTGACACCACAACAATTGGAAGAAAAAAGAGAAAAAGGGCTTTGTTATAGTTGTGAAAACAAATACTCTAAAGTTCATAAGTGTGGTGAGAAGAAATTATTTTAAATAGATTGTGAAGAGGAGGAAGAAAAGGAACAAGAAATGTCAAAAGAAGAGGATATACACCAGGAACAAACCCTAGAGAAAGAATAAATGAATCTGACCATATCTTGTAATGCATTGGCTGGAATTACCACTCCTCAAACTATCAAGATAGAAGGACATATCAAGAAGAAAAAGTTAATAGTGTTGGTTGATTTGGGTAGGACCATAATTTTATTCATTGTAAGATAACCAAGGAATTGAATTGCTTCCTGTATCCAGCACCAAAGTGTCAACTAATGGTTGCAAGTGAAGGAACCATAAATTTCTCTAGGAAGTGCCATAATATCAAGCCATCCATGGGAGAATATGTATTGAATAGCCCAATGCTTTCCATTCCAATGGGTGGTGCTGATGTTGTCCAAGGAGTCCAATTGCTACAATCCTTGGGTACAATAGCTTTTAATTTTCAAGAAATTTTCATGAAATTTTGTTCGAAAGGAAAGGAAGTTGAATTAAGGGGTATCGTAGGGAAACCAAGAAAGATAATCATCTCTAATAGAATGAAAAAGCTTCTAAATAAAGAAAAATGAGGCGTAATTTCACAATTATGTTCGCTAGAGGTTCCCCATGTTCTCTAGATATCCAAACAATTTATGACAATCATTCCAAGATATGTGAGACCCCAAAAGCCTCCCACCTATTTGTGATCATGATCATGCTATTCATTTGATTCTAGGAAGTGTTCCTCCAAACATCATGCCTTACAAATATCCTTATTCCCAAAAGAATGAAATTGAACGTATGGTTTTAGAAATGCTAGAGGCTAGTATAATTCAACCTAGTCAAAGTTCTTTCTCTACTCGAGTAGTATTGGTGCATAAGAAGGATGTATCATGGTGCATGTGTATGTATTATAAGGATCTCAACAAGCTCACTATTAAAGATAAATTTCCCATTCATGTCATGAATTATTGGATGAATTGCATGGATCAATTTACTTCACGAAGTTGGATCTTCATTCAGGATATCATCAAATCAGAATGAAGACTGAACACATTCTAAAAACAACATTTAAAACTCATGAGTGTCATTATGAATTTTTTGTCATGCCTTTTGGCCTTATCAATGCACCTTCTACATTTCAAGGTTTGATAATTCCATTTTTAAACCCTTCCTTAGAAAATTTGTGTTAGTATTTTTTGATGCTATACTAATCTACAACAAGTCTTGGAAGGATCATGTTCAACATGTTGACAGGGTGCTAAAACTATTGGAGGAGAAGAAATTATATGCAAAAAGCTCCAAATATTTATTTGGAGTACAAGAGGTGCAATATATGGGTCATATTGTATCTCATGAAGGTGTTAAGTTAGACCCTAGAAAAATTAAATCCATTAAGGAATGGAAAATCCCCACATTCATAAAGCATCTGCAAGGATTTCTCGGGTTGACATGGTATTATCGCAAGTTTGTTACGAATTATGGGAGAATAGTAGTACCTCTAACAACATTATTGAAGAGAGATGCATTTTCATGGACTCTAGAAGCAACAAAGGCCTTTGAACATCTTAAGGAGGCAATGTGCCAAGAACCGGCCTTACCTACACCAAACTTCAAAAAAACCTTTATTGTGGAATGTGATGCCTTAGGAAATGGAATTTGTGTTGTTTTAATGCAATAAGAAAGACCCATTGCTTTCGAAAGTAGTCCAATCAAAGGAAAGTATTTACAAAAAGCTATTTATGAGAAGGAAATGTTAGCAATACTACATGCACTTAAGAAATGGCAACCCTACCTAATGGGAAGACACTTCAAGGTAAAAATGGATCATGATAGTCTAAAATACTTTTTAAAACAAAGATTATCTTTAGAAGAGAAACAAAAATGGGTCACAAAGATGTTGGGTTATGACTTTGAAATCATCTAGAAAAAATGGAAGCAAAATGTTGTGGCAGATGCACTCTCAAGAAAGGATGAGGATGTGAAATCATTACTTTGCACCATTTCTATTATCCAACCAGATTGGATAAATGAAGCAAGGGATGAATGGAAGAATGACAAAGAAGTGTGGGCACTCATTCAAAATTTACAACAAGATCCCAGTACATCTGATACATTTAGCTGGAAAAATGATTCTTCATGGTACAACAATCGCTTATACTTATGTAAGAATTCCCAACTCAAACGAAATATTATTATGGAATTGCATACTTCTCCCCTAGGAGGGCACTCAGGATTTTTAAAAACTTACCACAGGGTTAGGAAGGAATTTTTTTGGGATGGCCTTAAATCGAATATTCAAAAGTTTGTGTTGGAATGTTTGGTTTTCCAACAAAATAAAGTTGAAACAATTAAGACCTCAGGTCTATTACAACCTTTATGCATTCCAAGCCAACGTTGGTAGGAGGTTTCAATGGATTTTATCATAGGTTTACCCAAGTCCAAAGGAAAGAGTGTCATCATGGTGATAGTTGATAGACTTACCAAGTATGCACACTTTTCTGCATTATCTCATCCATTTAAAGACAATACGTATTCTACTGCAGTTATGGAAAAAATTCAAAATCTACATGGAAACCTGAAGATTATTGTAAGTCATAGAGATCCCATTTTCACTAGAAATTTTTGAAAATAATTATTTTCTTGTCTCGATACTCAGTTAGCTCATAGCTCATCTTATAATCCTCAATCTGATGGGAAAAATGAGATAGTAAATAAATTTTTATAAGGATATCTTCGTTGCTCTATCTTTGATAAACAAACATAATGGGTGAAATGGTTGTGTCTGGCTGAATGGTGGTATAACACTTCTTTCCATACTGTTAACAAATATGACCCCATTTATGGCACTTTATGGATATCATCCACCATCCATAACATCATATTTAAGATAAAATTCTAAGGTTCAAGCAATGGAATATCACATCGAGCATCAACAATGAGTTCTCCAACTCTTAAAGGATAACCTCACTTTGGCACAAAATAGAATGAAACAACAAGCAGATCAACATCGCAACAAAAGAAGTTTTGATGTAGGTGACTGGGTATTCCTACAACTACAACCATATAAACAAATCTCCCTCAAGCAAGCTAAGAAGGATAATAAATTATCACCAAAGTAATATGGTCCATACAAGGTGTTGCAAAAGATTGGTACTATGGCATACAAATTGGATCTTCCTGCATCTTCCCAAGTGCACCCAGTTTTCCATGTTTCATGTTTAAAGAAGGTTATAGGTGACAAGCTCCCAGTTCAAACAATATTGCTAGAACTTGACAAGGAGAAAACACATATTGGAACCTGAAGCAATCACAGAAACAAGAACTCGACAACTATGAAATCGATCAAGTTCAGAGTATCTCATAAAGTGGAAGAACCTACCCACTGAAGATTCCACGTGGGAGGATAATAATTTTATACAGAAGCATCTAGAACTACTCAAGCATTGAGGACAACACCTTTTTGAAGGAGAGGGGCATGTTAGGTCCCTATAATACTAGTGATTCCCCCATTACTATTGTCATTGTATCCCTTACTATTATTGTTGTGTCCCTGTTGTCCTCGTATTGTTATTAGTGTGCCCCACAGAAGCCCACTATTGTTATTGTTGTGCCCTTATATTATTATTTTTATGTCATATTTTATTATATTATGACTCCTTAGACTCCTATACATAGAAAGGAGGTTTAGTCATTTGTATCATCCAATAATTTTTCATTTGTGTAATGTAAAGGAGGTTTCCCCCTCGAAGAGGTTGATTTTGAAGTCGTTGATCTATCCTTTCTTTTGTTTTGTGATCTAGTTCTTAACATTCGAAGGTAGTGCAATTTGATAGACTACTAGCCAATCCTCTCAATAATCCTGAAAGTTCCATAAAAATAGGGTTCCATCTTGGCACATGATCAAATCTATAAGGAGATTTTCTTTGGTTTGATGTGCAAGTACACTTGTTCCCCAACCTGGAACTCCTTGAACAACCTATTCCAATTTGCATAGCTCCTCTACCTATCATGTGTTCCTTTCAAATTATTCTTGATTATTTGCATTTATTGTTCCATTTTTGCCAACATGTCTGGTTCAATAAACATCGTATTAACCGAATCACTCCAACTGATGGGAGTATTGCAACTCCATTGATACAATGCCTCAAACATACTCATCTTCAAAGATTCTTGATACCCATTATTGTAGGAAAAATCTATCAGTGGAAGATGCTCTTCCCACTTTCACTACTAATGCATCATGTACATCCTCAACATGTCCTCTAATATCCTATTGATCCTCTCAATCTATCCATTTGTATTCAAATGATAAGTTCTACTGAAGGCCGACTTTGTGCCCAAACATGCAAAAAAATCCTTCTAAAACTTGGAAGTGAAATTTGCATCCTTGTTTGACATAATATTCTTTGGATCTCCATGAAATCTTACCCCATCTCTAATCAATACCTATGTTACATCACTAGTTGAGAATATACAATTCACTGGAATGAAGTGTGCTACCTTTGTCAACGTATCCACCACTACCATGATGGAATCATGTTGTATCACTTTTCTCAGAAAACTTGTGATAAATTCCATGGAAATGACCTCGCATTTCCACTCTCCAATCATAATCAATTGTAGCAGTCCACCTAGATGTTTACACTATTCCTTCACCTGCTGACAATCAAAACACCTAGTCATAAACTCTGCTACATCCTTCTTCAAATTTGGCCAATAATAAAACTTCTTTATGGTTGTCAATGTCTTTTGATAACCTGAGTGACCTAAATATAGTTTCACATGAAAATCCATCAATATCACCTTCTTGATCTCAATGTTGTCTGACACATATATCATATTCCTAATCTAACCAATCCATCGATCATGAGACAATAGTCCACATCTTGTGCACCTACACCTATACCTATACCTATACCCACACTCTGTTGTGATGAGCCTCATCATTGGGTAATTATATGGGCCTTAATTGGCCTTAATTCACCTCCTAGCTTAGTCAAACCAACTATTCTCACAATTCATTGCATACTTTTGATTATATTTTGTTTATGAGATGAGTTAGAGTTGGATATTTTTCTTTGTGGTCTAATGTGCACATAATGCAAGAATAAAGGATAAAACCAAGGAACTGTGGCAAAGACCTTGGTCAAAACTTGAATGGGACAAGGGAGAGGAATTATAGGAGGTAAATCCTCCTCATTTACTACCCCTCCATTTGAATATTCCTCCATCAGCTCGGAGTGCAAACAACTAAATCATGAGGACTAAAAGATAGCTGAGCAAGTGAAAGTGCCAGAAACCAGTTTATCTTGAGTGGGGAGCCAAGCCTCCCTAATGGGAAGGAAGTCATTGGAGACTTCAAATGTATAAGTAGAGAGGCTTAGGAACTCAATAGGATTTAGATTCTTATTGTAAATCTCTACTTTATTTTTGAGCTGCAAGACTTGTGATAGTTTGTTATGTAATCCATGGTTTTTATAATAAAGATGAGTTTTGTTTTGAGCCAACACTGAGTTAACTCAAAGGGCTGAAGCTCTTAGGTTAGGGCCCAACCCAAGCAGCCAACGCTCCTCTTTATTGTACATGTACCTAGCATAGATTTCTGGTTCTCTTCATTTGCTTATGTAGCTCCCTAGTTTTCTGTTTATTTACTTAAGTAGCTGCATTGCCATTACAACAGTATAGCATAACTTCCTGGTTTTCTGTTCATTTTCTTAATTCATTTCATTCCCATTACAGAAGTGTAGAGTAGATTGGTTGTGCTCTAGTTTACTTCCATTTGTGTTTTTTTCAATTAGCAGGTTAGCTAGGAGAAGAAGATCACCATAAGGTTGTGCGCAGGTGTCTCGACCTCACCTCCCTCCTCTGGGACAATGAATTGAGGAAGAGACCCTTCAGAAACCCCAAAAACATTGGATTCTAGCTTTCACGTCATCTTTGGAGTTTTTTGTTTGATGCAGTTACTTGTTTCATTTCATTATCATCGTTTTCCCTCACTCTCGGTCCACCCTCACCCTCACTAGGTTTTTAGTCGTTTGCATTTGAAACCTCCTTCAGCACATTCTTCATGCATCATTTCCTCACTGTTTGATCCAAAACAAGCCTAACCAATCACCATCTGATTCATTAGTTGACCCAATGACCATTGCGCATAACGTCTTCCACCTACTTTATGCGCTTTAATCTCCACTGTCGATCTGTCTCTTGATCCAACAACTATTGCACCACCTCAATACTTTATGTGCCCCAATCTCCACTGTTGATCTATTTAGCCTGATCTGACGGCTATCGTGTCACTTGCTCACCAACTAGCTTGGCCAATCTCCACCGTCGATCTGTCCAGCGTGATCCGACGATTATCACGTAATCTCGCGTAGATTCTTGTATGACCATTATCTACTCAAGAGCATGTGAGAAAAGTGGTTTTCTCATGATACGTGTCACTCAGTTAGGTTAATCGCGTGAAATTCAGAAATATAGCTTATAGTTTTGAGGGAGCCCGAGAAACTGCTTACCGCCTTCGAAACCTGCTCCATCCTTTCTGCATGTTTTCTTCCCGCAATACAATCTCCGTCATTCATCTACTTCATTACCATGTTCATCCATCCATTCACTTAATTGCTTGCAATAAGATCTTTGTCATTCATCTTCTTCATTACCCTATTCGTCCATCCATTCACTTAATTCCTCCCGATAAGATCTTCGTCATTCATCTGCTTCGTTACCCTGTTCATTCACCTATTCACTAAATCGCTCGTGATAAGATCTCCACCATTCATCATGTTCATTAACCCTGTTCATCCATCTATTCACCTAAGCCCCCGTGATAAGATCTTCACTGTCCATCTTTTGTTCATTGATCGATCCAACGGTCCCTATGCACTACTGCATCCTTATGTCCTCCTTTCACCAATTTTGATCTCTGACTATTCTTATGCTTGAAAACAGATTTAGTTTACTTCCTTTGCTTATGCCTTAGTATAGTTTAGTGTTATTTACCTCTTCAGCTTAGATAGTAGCATTAGGTTAGTGTTGATTTAGAAATTCTATTTAGCATAGTTGTTTAGATGGTTAGTTAGGTTATGGTGTGGTTTAGAATTACATGTTGTTTTCTTCATTACTGTAGTAGAGTAGCTCTCTCTTAGAATAGATTTTCTCTTCTTCCATCCAAGAATTAAGCTTATTCTGACCCTATAGAAGTCTGGCTTGGAACCTTTGGGGTCTCTTGCCAGATGAGTAGTGACAATAGGCAGGACCTTCACTTTTACTTGTGCATATAGCACTATCACCTCCAAGTTTGTACGAACCCCAGGTTGATAAGTAAAGCTGGTAGCCCTAGGAGTTGGAATAATCTTGCTGCAATACTTACGCTCATCACTTTTTGGCATCGTTGCCTAGAAAGTGTCAAAGTAGAATGTGATTACTGATTTCTTCTATTTCCAGTCTCCAACTTTCTTTTCTTCTACTTCTTATCCTCAATTTTCTTCCATTAGTTTATTTCTGCAAAAGTAATCTAGTAGCTTCCTTTCTTTTAGTTGTCATTATCTACTTTCCTTTCCTTTCTGCAAGTAGAATTTCAATTCAGCAAGTAGTTTTGTTGTTAGTGGGTTTTCATTCAATCAACAATTTCATTTCTGCAAAGTACTTTCCTGCTAAAAAAATATCTTCCAAAAATCAACACAAAAACATTTCCTTTCATGCCTCGTAGGAATAGGAACAATTTAGGAAATTCTTGTCAAATACCCCCATTGCATCAAACAATCAACCTTCTCTCTTCTTTGGTGACTGTGAATTGGAATACCCTTTAAGTGACAAATCTTACATATTTGAAGAACCTACAGGGGAAAAAGAAGAGGAAGAACCCATTCCTACTGAACCAATGGCTGAAAACTAAAATGACAAAGGGAATAGAGAGAGAATTGAGAGTGCCATCACCATCAGGGAAAAAAATGGGGACACTAAGATGAAGAATATAAGCCCCTCTGCTCTACCTCATTTCCATGGCTTGCCCACAGAGGACCCTGATATTTGCCTATTTGAGTTTGTTGTTATATTCCAAACCTATGACTATACAGATGATGAGAAAAAGTTAAAAATATTTCCATCTACCCTCAAGGATGTAACATTGTGCTAGTTCATGGGTTTACCTGGAGATAGCATCACAAATTGGGCTCAGATGCAATAGGATTTTAACAACAAATATAGGGACTACTGTAGGTCAAAGGACACTAAAGAAGAGATTTTCAGGATGACCATAGACTAGTATGAATCCTTAGAAGACTATGAAGAAAGATTCTAGCTCAGTTACAAAAGGGCTAGGTGCACACTTGACCCTAAGTCACTAAAGTTGGTCCTGCTTAGAGGAGTAAGGGAGGATCTTCTGGATACCTTACATATGATAGCAGGAGGAGATATCTACCAATTACCCTTTGAGGATATTAAGACTCTCTTTAGAAACCAATCTAGCGCAACCAAGAAAAAGGGTAGGGGTAGTCAACCTATGGCCAGTACATCATCCTCCAACTCATCCATCAAGGGTGAAATTGGAAATATGTTGGAAGATTTCAAAAGTGATATGTTGTAAACACTTTCTTTGCAATTGGACACCATGAACATCAAAAGGAAGAAAGAGGAAGCAGAAAGAGCCCTGGCCATATTTTGTGCTAGATGCACCAGGAGGCATCCTAGGAATGAATGTTCATTGAACTGTATTAAGATTTTCTCAGTCTGTGAAGAAAACCACTCCATAGACAAGTGCACTTATTTACCTAGACTCAAAGCTATATATGAAGGAGCTGAAGGGGTCACTGAGTAGCATTGCTACATCAACTATATGAGACCTCCTAGGCCTAGACCATACTAGCAGGGTATGTAAGGGTCATCCTATGCACATTACAACCCCAACCAAACCAAAACTATACCTTCTTGGGGTCCCCTTGCTCATCCTTCATGGTCTACACCCCATCCTTGGTCCTATACATCTCAAAGATAGCCATCGAGTCATTTCAACCTTATGTTCAGCCAAAACATCAGCGGAATATCCCATTCCAGGGGTGGAGACCCCATTTCAAAAATGTTCTAGCCTTATTGCCTCCACCACCTACCCAACCACAAATCCTGCACTCTGCTCCACCCAAGCAACCCCAGATGCCTGGCCAACCAAATCTGTAACCAAACAATAAGCAAGCTCAACAAGTATATAGGGGAGAGACATCATACCCAACTTATGCTATAGAAATCTAGGAGATCAACCTAAGATCTGGGAAAATTCTCCCTAATAACCAACCTCCCTCTCCACATAGGGATGTTGAGGAAGAAAGAGAGGAAAGTAACCTTAAAGTCAATCCACCCTTTCCTGAGAGATTAGCCCAACCACTCCAGCCTACCCCAAAAGAAATTGAACTTCTGGGAGAATTGAAAAATCTATGTTTAAAGATCCCCCTTCTCTAGGAAATCAAGAATGTTCCCATTTACAATAAGTTGATTAAGGAGAAGTGCTTCAAGCATCTAGGAAGAAGAAAAAGGGATGCCCCTACCATTAATGTCATTGGGCAGTTGTCTAAATTAATGCTGGGGTAGGTAATATGTCCAAAATATTTGGACCCTGGAAACCCTGTAGTAGATGTGCACATCAATTGCACCATTGTCCCACACACTCTGATTGATCTTGGGGCTGTCATTAACACGATGACCAAGGACACCATGCTCAAGCTCAACCTCCAAGGGTCATTGAACAAGACCACAACAGTTCTACAACTTGTAGAACATTCCACAATCAGCCCCAAGGGAATTGTGGAGGATGTGATGGTCTCCATTGACTCCTAGGAGTATCCTACAGATTTCCTAGTTCTCCAGCCTAAGGCTAAGCTTACTGGTTACCCTCTCATCCTTGGGAGGCCATGGTTGGCCACAACTGATGCTTACATTAGCTGCAGAGCTGAGAATATGACCATCATGAATGGGCGTATGTCCAAATAGTTAGTCCTATACCCTCTTGCTCAACCTACCCTAGAGCATAGATGAGGTTTATTTTGCCCAACTTTATGCTTTCAAAGCAACCATAGGATGAGGATAGCAAGATGAGGATGACTTAATTGAACACCTGCTCCAAAGTCCAACTCCTAGTTCACTACCATTAGAAGAAGAGGTAAGGGAAACCTAGAATAATCATCCAATTGACTTATGCTTGGCCAATTCCAACCCACTCCCTGTCAAAACCATAGAATTTGGCCCAGTGAAAAATTTGAAAATTAATCCATCTCTTTCTACTTTAGAAGAGGAAAATCTATGCAACATGTTGAGAGAAAACCTAGAAGCCTTTGCTTGGAGTTATAAGGGAGTACACCCCTCAGTGTGTACTCACCACATATACATCAAAGAAGGTTGCAAGCTAGTCAGGAAACCACAAAGGAGGATGAATCTAGCTCTTAAAGACATAGTCAAAGCAGAACTGCAAAAACTGCTAGATGCAGGATTCATTTACCTTATCTCAAACAGTGAGTGCGTCTCTCCTTTAGTGTTAGTTCCCAAGAAAAATGGTAAGTGGAGGTGTTATAGACATTTTTGGGCACTTCAACCCCAATCATAAATGTCCATAAACTGAGGGCTCCTAAGTCCCTAAAAGTGTTGCTTCACTGCCTAAAGGAACAAGGTCAACTGATTACAACATCTCCCAGAAG
>APFE030838720.1:4705-17655 GCA_000404065.3 Pinus taeda
GATACATGGCTCTTATGAGCAAGTGTGTTGTGACTGAGCCATCCTCTTTCGAGAAAGCTGTGGAGGATCCCGCATGGGTAGACGCCATGGTGGAAGAGTATGATTCTATTGTCAGAAACAGTGCATGGGAGATTGTTCCTAGACCAGAAGGGAAACTAGTGGTGGGTTCGAGATGGATCTACAAAGTTAAGTAGGCAGCTGATGGGAGTGTGGAGAAGTACAAGGAAACATTTGTTGCCCGAGGCTTTTCACAGATAGAGGGGATCGATTATGAGGAGACCTTTGCACCTATCGCAAGGTATTCTTCCATACGGATGATTCTTGCTGTCTCAGCGCAGATGGGGTGGCACATTCATCAGATGGATGTGAAGACTGCGTTCCTAAAATAGAGTGATTGAGGAGGAGGTGTACATTGAGCAGCCTGAAGGCTTTGAGGTCTTCAGCAGCGAGTCGCATGTGTGCAGGCTCAAGAGAGTGCTATATGGGTTGAAGTGAGCACCACGTGCTTAGTACACACGGATAGACAACTATTTCACCGGACTTGGATTCTCCAAGAGCAAGGCAGATCCTAACCTATACTAGATTGTGGTGGAGGGTAAGTTGCTTATCATTGTACTGTATGTAGATGATTTGATTCTAACAAGTGATGAGCTGTTGATACTTTCATGCAAGGATGATCTTGCTAAGGAGTTTGAGATGAAGGACTTGGGCCTTCTTCACTATTTCCTAGGATTGGAAATATGGCAGCACAATGGTGGACTGTTTGTTTCTCAGGGTAAGTATGCTCGGGAGATACTAGAGAAGTTCAACATGCATGGCTGCAAGCTTGTTGATACTCCTCTTCCTGGAGGTTGGAGGAAGGAGGATGCCACTTCGAGAGAAGAAGTGGATGCCACTGTTTATCAACAGTTGGTGGGGTCACTGATGTATTTGGTCAATACATGACCCGATATATGTTATGTAGTTAACCAACTTTCACAAGCTATGGTTAAGTCTACCAAGCTCTTCTCGAAGGTGGGCAAGCATGTATTTCGCTATGTGAGAGGCACATCGGGATATGGATTGTGGTACAGACAGGAGGATGAGGTGAAGCTATGTGGTTTCACGGATGCAGATTAGGTAGGGAGCCCAATGGACAGAAATAGCACATCAGGAGGGGTCTTCAGTATTGGATCGACAACAGTTTCTTGGTACAGCAGGAAGCATAGATCCATGGCACTCATTTCAGCAGAGGCCGAGAATATGGTAGCAAGTTTGGCTGCATGCGAGGCTATATGGATGAGGAAGATTCTGGTTGGTTTGTTCAGTTCTCATTTAAAGCCTACTGTGATTTACTGTGATAACCAGAGTTGCATTAAAATATCGGCTAATCCTGTATTTCATGATAGATCAAAACACATTGACATCAGGTACCATCATATTAGAGATTGTGTGCAGTGGAAGATCATGTTACTTTCATACATTCCGACGGAGGATCAGGATGCTGATATTTTGACAAAGGCTCTCACCAGGAGAAAATTCGAATACCACCGAGGTAGGATAGGGGTTGATGATAATCCATATCTTGTCGAGAGGGAGTGTTGAGATTGAAACAAGATGATGGAGCTTAGTGAAAAGAGTCGCCTTCACTAAGTGGGCCCGTAGGAAAATTATGGCGCAAAGTCTATTTTTAGACTATGTCTATTTTTAGACATATGGATCATGTCTATGAGTTGCAGGATGTTGTTTATGGATGATTGGTCAAGTTGGCAAAAATATATGGACTTCTATTTTTAGACAACAGCGGTGACACTGTCAAGTCTAATTATAGAGCAGTCAAATATTATTAGCTTATAATAATATTTAGACTACAAACTTTATCTTATTCTCTTGGAGCACTTCAATTTGAGCTACAGATTTGGCACATGCAGTTGTCAGAAGGAAATACGCTTTCTTTGTGGGTTAGTTGAGTTGTTGCATGCATGACTTCAGTTAGAACTCAATCAGTTGAGTTTGGTGGAGTTGATTGTGGAGTTGATGGAGTTGTGTTCAATTTGACTTGGTTAAACTAGTTGTAATTAGTCTAACTGCAAATAGACTAATGATGAGTTGTTAAACTAATTATTAACTCATAATGAAACTAAAGAATACATCAGTTAACTTAGTTGCATGTCAATGCATGTTCAGTTCAGCAGGGACAAGTGTTAGAGGATCAGATTGCTATCAGTTGTGACTATAGTTGTGCATGAGGATTTTCACAATCAATGAGATTGACTTATACCAATGAGAATTGGCCAATACCAAGTGCTAATAGCCTCTGCTCACGTGATTCCCAGTGTGAGTGATTCTTTTGAGTTAAATACGAGTTTGGTGCAACCATTCTCATCAATTCTTGTGCAGTTATTGAGCAGTGGAGGCAGGCAAGCAGTGGAATAGATTTGGAGATCAGGTCTGAGCTGTATTGTGTGTAACAGGTGGAGATAGTGCTGGATACTTGTGAGAAGTATTGACTATTGTAATGTTACATGTTCTCAATAATTAATATACAGATAGTGTGGGGTTTTCAGTTGTAAGATTTCCTCGGGTTACATACTGTGTTAATGTGTGCATGCTCTTGATGTTTTATTGTTATTGATGCTGCTATATTGATGATCAACATAGAGGAGCTTATTTATTGTGTATGTATTCCGCAATAGTACATGATCAGGATAATCTCCATTGAATATGTGTTTATTATTCAAAAATTCTACAATAAATACAAGTGACCTCTACCTCATTTGGACATCATCATGGATCATTGTTCTATTCCCTTCCTTGTTTTTGGCTCGCACAGGTTTGAGGCAAATTCACAGAGAAATGGGTCTGGTCAAAGGTGAAATTGCAGGGTTCGAGGCACTCGCGTATTTTTCTAGGGTTTTGTTTCTGAGTCGTAGGCTTTCCAAATGACAGATTCAAACGGTCACTGACTTGCAAGCTCAAGGGAGTGACTGAAAGCTCCCAGTCGCTCCCATCCCCAATTAATCCCTATGACTGGGACCTAAAGTTGTATTTTTCTGTTGACCGCAGTGTTCAACAGTTGACTGCAAACAGTGACAATTCATTACAAGATTCTGAATTAGGGTTTTGTGTATGAGCATGGTTGGGTTCATCTCATGGATATTGTTTAGTTGATTGTTGTTGGATAGTTGTATGGATGAAGATATGGATCATTGTAATCTCTTTTGTTGAATCATTCAATGGCAATATAATAAGAAGAAGAGTCTGAAATGGTTTTCCCCATAGTGAGGTTTTCCTTGGTCTCCGACCAATACTGGTGTCTCTACGTGTGAATTATTTTCTTCTATTGCTTATTTATGTTCTACTTCATTGATAATGATGACATTGTTCTTTCTACATAGTTGCATATGTCGATGAATAATGACGTAAATCTGAATAAAATTTTGATGTTGTGGGGTGAATTTAATGTGTAAATGAAGAAATGCAATTATCAAAGCAAATAACAATATATCCCTAATAAAAGTTAGGATGGAATCAGAGCTAGGCTGAAGAAAATTCATTGAATATCACCCCTATGAAGACACCTTTTATGGAAGCATGAGAACATGGAGGAGACCTAAAAGAATTCTAGGGTTTGAAGGAAACCATACACAATTTTTTTATTAGGGTTTGATGGATATTATGAGGCTATGGTTTTAGATAAACCCTTGATGATGGAAAATATTCGAGATATGAAATCTAGAAACCATAGCATGGTAAATGTGAAGACAAATTTGATGAAGCGCTATATAGGGTAATCTCTATTAGGCTTGGTTGCTGATAAAGTTGGTAGAAATATTGAAGGACAATGGAAAATGATGGATTTTTAAGGCCGGTTCAAGAAGGAGATGATCAAATCTCATGGAAGATAAGTATTTTTTGATTTATGGTGCTCATTTATGTATTTACTTTTTTTAGACTTATTGATTTGATTATTGTTTTTATTATTACTTATACTTCCCGCCTATATATGTGAGTATTTGGATACCTATAACTTCTTGATGATATGTGATAAGTGGATCCTTCTTGAGGATCATATGAGATATAGGAAAAGATGTCTAGTGCAGGAAGAGAAGAGCTACAATTTTCCATGACAAAGAAGTTGACAGAGTTCTCCCGCTGCCAATGTCAAATAAGAAGGTGCACAAGTATGTGGATACTACAAAGTATGTATGGTGTATTGTTTCCATGTTATGTCTCAACTGCAATATTGTATAGCGAGGTAAGCCTTAAGATATGATGAGTATATCACCTTCACAAATGGCTTATATATGCATATGAAAGTAAGTTTGATTCATGGTACTTATGATGAGATGGTGCACTTGGTAATGGACAAGTATATGACATTCTATTAAGTCATCATAAAGATACTTAGAAACATTTATTTTTGATATATTAGTATACTTGATATTTGGAAAAGAATCTCACATCTGAGACAGGATGGATTTCATAAGAGGGCTAGCTCACTATTTTTTTCATATGGTAGTTTGATTGAATTATTAATGAATGTGATAAGCATGGTAGCCATGATAATAGTAAAAATGAGATTGATATTCATGATCTTCTTGTTGATCATGGTTATGTTTTAATGATATTAGTAATTATGACACATGGTAAAATTGAATGACCTGACTTGTTGAAAGTACTATCATGTTCATGATCCTTGAAGTATGATGTTACACCCGTCTGTTGCCCTAATCATGAGACTCTAACTTTTTATGAAAGTTTGATACCATGTTCATAGATGATGATGAAGTAGCTAATGTTGACATGTTATGTCCATGATGGATATATGTTTTAGAACTTGATATAGTTCAATTCCATGATCTAACAGTTCTTCTAATACATGATAATATTATGATAGACAAATTGATGACGTGAATAATAATGGATAAAGGGGTTTCTCATTCAGAGGGAGAATCTCTCCATAAAATCCCTACACCTATTATCATTTGCATTATATGTATATAATATTCTTTATTATTGAATTAGTATTTATGGACATGAATGAAAAAACACCTGATATTGTTGGTTTGCATCAAAGTTCTAGTCTAATAAGAAAGAGTTTTCCTTACTCTAAGCCAAAACTGTAATGAAGGAAGCCTAAGGGTGTGATTGTAGAATCTCAACCACATGAAAGAATGCCTATGGGTGTGGTTATGCCTATAGGACAAAAAAGTGAAGCTTTGTGCATGAAATCAAAATTTCACTTAAAGGATGATAGTCCTATAGACACAGAGCTGAAAAATTGAAAGTTATATGAGCAGGGAAATTTGAATATTTGACTTAATATAGAGCATATGAAAGTGTTGAATAAACGTGTGTTTGCAGGGGACCAAAATATGCGTATCAATATGTCATTATGATTTAAAAATTGAAGTTTTGTATGATAATATTTGATAAACATTGCAAGGGTTTGACTAGATTTGGCTGATTGATATAGATGAGCAATGTTTATAGTTTTAAAATGATGCTTGATAATGATTTAGAACTTTGAATTAATGTTCAGTTATGTTTTGGGCTATAGATCTCACTGTGATAGAAAATTTGGGATTTGATCTAATGACTAATGATTTGATTTGATGAATGATGATTTTCCTTGATAACAACGTTATATGGGCATAGTGACTTTCAATGACTTATATTGGTATTCAATAGATGTTATGTGTTGACATCATCAACTTTGACACATTGATTGAAGTATAAATAGTTGTGATTCAATATGAAACGACCTCACTATGAATGGATGAAACTTGTATGAATGAAACTTATATGACTTGTCCTTGATGTATCCGTTCATATTTAATAGTAGAAATGATTCATGCTATGATCATGACTATGGCTTGATAAAGTTTGATTAATAGTGTTGTAAATTGACATTTGGATATGATCTCTACCAATCACTTGGTCCAAAGAATTTGTTAAAGTGATATTGAAGAGCTTGATATTATTTTTTATCTAATATCTAAACTTTGATAAGTTGACTTAGTTGATTTGATTGTACAAGGCTAAACATATTTCTTTGGTCAAGTGTTATGTTTGTAGAAAGCATTGTCCACATTGACAATTATCTGGTGAAGCCATAATGATGTGTCGATCCAAACATCTACTTCAAAAGTGGCCCAAGGTATGGTTTTGATTTTGGTTTTATATACTGATTGTCTATTATTGATAGGGAATGAGCCTTTGATGATCAAATTAAGAGGGATATGGCCTCTGAAGTTCAGAATGAAGAATCATGGCATGATGTATACATCCTGAAGTTGGGAAAATAAAATCTATATAGTGAAGCTATTAAAGAAAGTGGAAATGCAAATCCTTGGACACTCCAATAAAATTTCAAGAAGTTATGAAAATATATTGTTGAACCTAACTTTTCTTTTGATAGTTGATTGAATCATTGATTTTCCATGTGAGCACCCATCCCCTATATTCTGATTCAATGCATGATTGAGTTGCTTCATACACATTGAGTTACTGCCAATTTCACTTTGGGATATTTGCATGGGATGATCTATTTTTGTTCTGAGACATTCTTCTTGTAATATGTGATTGCATGGATGTACTGATGTTGTTTGGGATCTTCTTTGATGAGATAAGCACATTTGGGTGCCCCTTTAGTATGATATCTTCCATGATATTTTGGATAAGAATTTTGTAGCTTCAAGCATGACCGAGGTTGAATACAATGTTGCTAACATGGCTAGCTATGAGGTAAGATGAAGAAGATCTTTAAAGAGATGTTTGAATAGGTTTTGGATATGACATGGATACATTGAAATGACAAATAGTGGGAACTGAATAGAAAAGAATCCCATATATAGCTAGGGATGAGATGCCTTCATATATTGTGACATTGTTTCTCTACAAGACAAGCTTAGGCTTGTGGTTTCTGCCTCCATGAGAGGGAGGATGAATATGGTATCCTTTTTGTGATATATATAAATATATATATATATATATATATATATATATATATATTATATATATATATATATATATATATATATCTATATATATATATATATATATATATTTATAATATATATATATTATATATATATATATATATTAATATGATATTTGATTTGATGTGCTGTATGAACAATTTGATGTGCTGTATGAACAAGCAACAATTGCTATTGAGACATGATGATTACCAGATATGAGAATGATTATATGTTGTAGATCTATAGAGAGAATTGTTGATCGAGGACACTGAGCCAACTCTTCCCCCCTTATTTGAGCTCACAGGGTGTGGAATTAAGATGGATGGCTCCTGGGGTTGAGGGATCTCTGGACAAGAGGGTATCACCCCTATCTATTACCCATAAGGTTGGAGATGTTTCTTCGCTGTCTTGGTATTTTCAGAGTATACCCTAGTTGGAATCATACCCACAAGTCGGGCATGTTGGGATTGTCCCTCCCTGAATGGAAAATGAGTTAAGGAGGCTTGGGGCATGTGATCTGTTAGATTCCTATACCAATAGGTTTCATCTTTCATGATTGACAGTGGAAGGGCTAAATATGTTCATCATTGCAGGCTGCAAAGGTTCCATATTTTGTGTACATTCTAAGAAAATTAAAAAATGAAAAGAGGGTATGCCTTAAAAGAATAATCAAAAGGAAAGAAAATCAAATGGTCAAAAGAAAAGTGAAAATGAACCCCAAACTAAAGGCCAGGAAAGTGGCCTATCAAAATGCCACTACTATCTTGTGGGAGTAACACAGTCTACAAATACTGATGCTAATCATACTTGATGGATGGCCCAACAGTCTAATCTGGACCATGCCATGTTTAAATTGCTTGTTGGCAGAATAGAGAATGTTTCCTGTCCAAAACAGTTCAAGCTTGGCAGGATGACTAGCTAGGTAGAGAAATGAAGGAGCCCAACTGCTTAATCTGGGTCCTTGGAAGAAATAAGGGTAGATCTAGATAGGAGGGCAGTCAAAAGAAAAAGAGAACAATCAGGGTCTGCTAATTCAAGTGCACCCATTTCAAGTGAAGAAAAAATGTTAGGATTACTAGGTTGGGTAAGTAGAGTAAGGTTGCAGAAGTAAAGGGCCATCACTAGTTGGCTTATCAAGAGTAAGACTCATTTCATTCAGGGTATTGGCACCATGGCAGAGGTTTGAGGACATAACAATGGAAGCATGTCTAATTTCCCCGTTTTCCCAAACATCATTTATTAACATCCCCCAAGGACCTTGGGATTTGCCCATGTGCCCTCTTCCACTTCAGTCCATGACCAAGTACCAGGTCAAACTATGAAGTTCAATCAAAGGGAAAGAAGCCACATTTTTTGTGCAAAAATCTTTACTCTCATTTCCCTCATCTTCCATTCTAAGTTTTTCTCCTTAAAAACTTAGCATTTGCCCCTACACACTCACCTCACAATGTCATATTAACAACTAACGTATTATTTAACTCCCTAAGCATTCCCCTTCCCTAAATCTACAAAACAATCTATGAGAAAATCCCAAAAGGTCTATATAAATACCCTCCCCCTAGAAATATAGTTATACAGTCATGATTTGGGGAATATTAACCCACCAGGGGTTAATATTAACCCTTCACTACCCTGAACAATGGGTTTTTGTTAAAAAACTTTGGCTAAAAATAAAAAAATCAAAATCCCCGCCCTCATTAACCCTTCCTACCCCTTTTCCGCGCTAAAGGTTTGTGTTTGTAATGTTTTTTAATTAAAACAATTATAAACTAACTCGAAACCCTAAAGTTAAAACCCACCCCCTCCCGCGATTTATTTAAATGATTATTATAATCGGTGGGTCCCCTCGGTAATAAACGTTTGTCACATCATATTTGCCGCCAGTCGTTCGATCGCCAGCGTCACGAATCTAACGATTGGCGATCAATCTTACCCGAAAGCTGCCCGATGTTTTGCGTCCGGGGGATTGGCGGTTTCACCGCCGTACCCCCGCCACGCGTCAACCTCCCGCATTGTTCGGAGCCCCCCCACCCATACCACTTACTGCCCAGGGGTGCTCCAGGGAAACCACTTACTGCCTGCCCCCTCCTGCTGACATCACACCCACGTCAGCATGATGTCAACACCCTCGTCTGCCCCGCTGCTCCACGTCGCCTCCACGTCATCCATCCACCCACATGCCCTGCCATCATGTCACCGCCACCTGGCCACCCACGTCAGCCGCCACATCACCCTGCCGTACGCAGACCCACCGATGACGTCATGCTGACGTCATCACCGAAAAGGCGCCAAAAGGCCAAAATTGCATAAAAAGTCGGGAAATGACCGTTTTTATGTCTTTTTAACTTATCGTTTTCGGAGCGTTGTGCATGCGGAAGACGTTGTTTGCGGCCAAAACCGAGAATTTGTCCACCAAAGCTACTGCCGCCCTCAAAGTCGACTCAAATACCTGCAATTGTTCCAGCTTGACAACTCCTACACCGAAAAATCCAGGCATTTGCCGCAGACGACCTACTTCACCCATATTTCTCCCATTTTTCTCCTAATTTCCTGTAAAGAACTCTGAAAAAGCTCCTCACAGTGAAATTATCAACTGAAACTACCCAAAAACTTGGTAAAATCCCTACACCACAAAGCTCTGCAAGAAACCCGTGCCCTTCTGCGAAATTCACCATGAAAAACTAAGTTTAGAAGCCGAGCTACCGGCTAAAGCCGACGTAACTGCACACTCATCCCTGTTATCAGAATTCCCTTTGAAAAACCAACTAATTAGCTCAACACACTCTGGTTTCTTCCAACAGAGTGCCCCACAGTTTATCAACCCTGTAAAAAGTTTCTTCTTACTCTCAGAACTGCTCACTCTTAAAAACACAATTCAGTAGGCAGCCCTCAGCCTCTGCAGTAATCCTAAGCTCAAGTAAAACATCCAATAAACTTCAGACATGGCCACTCCATCTGCTCTAGATGTTGCTCCTATTAATCCACCCATTAAGGAGCTTGAAGCTATGCCACTTGTGGACAATGATTTCCTCATTGCAGATTTTGTGGCAGAGAGGAACCGCTTACAGACCTTCTGCTAGCTAAGGAATAGTCACTTGGACAACAGTGACATGTATGGCATCTGGGAGTCTAATCTGCCTACCTACTTCTTGCCATCTGTAAATGTTTTTCCTGAAGTCATTCACCTTTGTGCAGAAAATTATGACCAGAAACTCAGAGCTGTTAAGTCTCCATCTGGGAGCATCCTCTTTTACATAACACCAGATTCCATCAATCAGATGCTGAATTACAAACAAACCCAGCTGCTATACCCTTTTTCCATAAAGTATTTGCTGGATAAGGGCTCTAAGCTCTCTAGCATGGACAATGCTGCAGTGGACAAAACTTTCATGAGGGCAGACTGCCAGCCTTCTGGGCCACCTCCTTTTCCATATGAAAATTTCAATGAGGTAGGCAAGCTGCTTGTGGACATGATATCCTCTGTCCTGGGGTTCTCCACAAATGAGCATGTTGATGAAACTGTTTTGGTCTTGTTATCTGCATATAGCCTTGGGCAGCCCCCTGCTATAAAATACAATTATGCCAAGTTTATTGCCAACAAGATACATGACCAACTGGTGAGGCTGGACAGGGAAGCAATATTCAAATATTCATCATACATCTATCACCTCTTCATGTACTATCAGACAGATTGCTTCCAGTGCCACATCAAGAAACTAGATTCACAGGGTGAGAGGAGGTCTGTCATCTTCTGGTCTTCAGTTTTCCATCAAGTCCAGAACTCTCCCTACTCTTACTGTGAATTTATTGACCAGTTTGTCTATCGAGTCACATGCCTCTTGAAGAGGTCTCCTCCTGCTAGATTGTCCAAAGATATGCAGAAAATCTTACAGCTGTCCAGGAATTATAAAATAGGTGATTGGTATTTATACCAAAACCACACAGTCATCAGGATCTATGGCTGTGAGCTCTGTCCTTACAGGCTCCCAAGGTATGTGCCTATGAGATTGTTTGCCTTGGAATACTATAGGCAACTCATCAATTCTGACCTTACACACTTCCACAGTGCCAAGAAGAAAGCCAATCTCAAATTCAGAGACCACCTAGGCCCCTTCATCATGAACAAGAAAGATGGTTGGAAAGAAGCTGATCAAATATTGGGGCAACAGCTTAAACTCAAAAGGAGCTTCTTGTGGGTCCCTTATGACCCTGAAGGCTTTATCAGTGCTAGGAGAGTCAAGTATAAGCTGCTAGCCTATAAACATTGTCCATATCCACAAATAGAACACTTTTCCAACCAAGATGAATGGGTGCCTGATACAATAGTAGAGGAATTTACTCAGGAAGAGACAATGGAGCAGACTGTGAAAGATTTAGAGAAAACTCTTGACTTGGATTCTTGTCAGCAGGTCATATTCAAGCAACCAGCCCAAGTGGGAGAAAGCACATCCACTACTGCAGCTGCACAGACCACCCAGCAGGCATCTACTACAACAACAACTACAGCAAAAGGAAAAGAAGTCATGGATGGATAGCAGGACACAGAGGCAGGGCAGTCCAGCACTTCAAAGGAACAAAGTCAAGGGCAAGTCCCTTTACAGCAAACTGAAATACCCCAAATCCCAATTTTGCAAACACCTCTCAATGAAGAGAGAGGTAAAAAATGTGATAGAGAGGAGGTCACACCTCCAAGTGGGTCAAAACAGCAACCAGAATCCAAGAGGCCAAGAATTGACCCTCAGACCGAGGAAGAAGACATCAGTGAAGAAAGAGCAGAAAGCCAAAGCAGAGAAAGACAATCTAGCCAGCAGACTACCACTAGTTCATTTCAGCAGGAACAGGCCATGCAGCAAAACATAGAGGTATCCTCCTCAAGGAAGCAGGGCAAGCAACCAGCTGGTATCAAAGGGGGTTTCATTGAGATCAAGGCACAAAATGAATTGTTGAGAGTACAACTCTATGATCAATTCTTGAAGGCAACTCCCTCCAAAAAACAAAGATTGATGGTTGCTTATGATATCAAGGAGGACAAAATGATTTTTACTCATTTAAATCCTAAAGTTCCACATCCCAAAACCTCTGCAGATTACATAAGAACAAACTTGGAGGTCTTTTCTAAAGACATACATCCAATGGATCAAATAGAGTTGCACAAGCAAACAGGGGAAATGGTCTATGCTACGCTTGCAGACAAGGCCATGCTAGCCCATCAGTTGAAAGAATCACTGAGGAATACAAATACACAGCTTGATTTGGAAAGAATGCCTTCCACTGCTAAGGACAATAGAATAAAAACTTTGGAAGACATAATCATTGATCTAGGGCATGATCCAAAAGATCCAAAGGGTGTTAGGGCCCTTATGAAAAGAAGGAGGATGATATTGCTGCATCAGGAAACAGGCCAAAGCTGCCTGCAACTATTCACCCTAACACTGCAGAACTTGCACAGGAAAAACAGCTTGATGACACCATGGATTTACTTATGAAGATGAATCAAAGAATACTAGAGATGGAAGGAGAATTGGAGAAAGCATGGCAAGGTAGACAGGGAGAATCAACCTCCCAGCCCCCTCAAACTTCTACAACTCTTGGCCCTGCCCCACCTACACAAGCAGCAGCAGACCCTCCTGTCATTCCAGCACCAACCATAGCCACATCAGCAACAGAGGCAACAACAGCAATAGAATCTAGCATGAGTATGGAGGACTTAATGAAAGCTGTCAAGGAGCTTGAAACCCAAGTGACAGAAATAAATGAGGCCAAAGAAAGACTGGTCAAACTAGAGACCAGCTATGATATGTCCAAGATGATTGTAGCAGAGAAGCAGAGAGAAATAAAAGCCTTGGAGGCCAAAGTGAAAGCTTTGGAAAAAGAATTGCTTCTAGGAAAAACTCTGGCAGAAATTAAAAAGATAATCTGGGCCAAAATTGGCCAATCAATCCATGACCAGTGGAGGTCAATCCAGGCAATACATGAGCAAATTGA
>APFE030838720.1:24253-70254 GCA_000404065.3 Pinus taeda
GATAGAGATAACAGGAGGAGCACAACAGGGTATGTGTTTACTGTAGGTGGAACAACTGTTAGTTGGGTCTCAAAACTACAAAGTGTTGTTTCACTCTCAACAATAGAAGCAGAGTATGTTGCTGCTACAGAGGCTAGTAAAGAAATGATTTGGTTACAAAGGTTTCTGGATGAATTGGTTAAGAAGCAGGAGTTGGGTAGGTTACACAGTGACAGCCAAAGTACCATACATCTTGCAAAGAACTCTGCATTTCATTCCAAGACTAAGCATATACAACTCAAGTACCATTTCATACGGTCAACATTGGAAGATGGACAGTTGAAGCTGGAAAAGATACACACTTGCCAGAATCTTGCAAATATGTTAAGAAAAGTTGTAACCAGCGAGAAACTGAGAATCTGCTCAGTTTCAATTGGTCTTCAAGTATGATGAAGAAGATGAGAAATAGCCAAGTCCAAAGAGTAGTCATTGTCTAGCAAATGAAGCAGCGGTGGAGTTGCTATAATCAGTCTCCAAGTGGCAGATTGTTGGGTGTGGAGCGTGATTATCTTTTGTATTCAAAGGTCTCAGCCAGATGTATACCCCAAGAAGATTGTACACCCCTCCACATGGGAGGGGGTGCGGGGTGGTGGATCCCCCTGGCTGGGGTTCGGTGGCTAGCGTCCCCCGATGGGGGCTCCGGGGTAGCACCCCCGAAGCTAAAAATAGAGGTAAAATTGCATTGTAAAAGTGTAGTAATTTCTAGTCAATCTGGGCCGTTCATTAGGCGGATGATCTGATGGTAGAAGTTATATTTAATTTATGGTTTTTTACGCTAGAAGGAAACCCCTCACTATATATGAGGGAATTGTATTGCGTCTATCATATCTGTATTTTGAGTGAAGAAAAGAGAGGAAATTGAGAGCGAAGAGGGAGTTACAGCAGATCTGTTGTAGGTTGTATCTCTTTAGTTTGCTGGATTATATAATAAAAGAAGGATTGGTTGTTTCTTCGTGGACGTAGCCCAAACTGGGTGAACCACATATATCTGTGTCTGTCTTGTTTTATGCATTTTCTATGTTTATATTTCTGCAATATTTTATGTGTTCCTTTGCTCTGTAATATATAATTTTCTAACAACAAAGGTATTCATCAAAGATGTGTTTAGATTGCATGGTGTTCCAAAGAAGGTTGTGTCAGATAGGGATTTGAAGTTCACTTCCAAGTTTTGGAAGGAGTTGTTTATAGGTTTGGGCATAAAGTTGGTCTTCAGTACAACTTATCATCCACAAATAGATGGAAAAATAGAGAGGGTCAAGAAGAAATTGGAGGACATGTTGAAGATGTATGTGATGCATCAACAACGAAAGAGGGAAGAGTATCTCCCCTTAGTAGAGTTCGCGTACAACAATGGGTATTAAGAATCGTTGAGGATGAGTCCTTTTGAGGCATTGTATGGACATAGTTGTAATACTCCTATCAGTTGGAGTGATCCAGTTAATAAAGTATTGATTGGACCCGGTATGTTGACAGACATGGAACATGAAGTGTAGGTAATCAAGAAGAATCTAAAGGCATCATAGGATAGGTAGAAGAGATATGCATATCATAATAGGTGTTCAAGGAGTTCCAAGTTGGGGAACAAGTGTACTTACACATCAAACCAGAGAAGAGCTCCTTGCGGATTGGATCATGTGCCAACTTGGCACCATGGTTTTGTGGACCCTTCAGCATTGTTGAGAGGATTGGGCCAGTAGCTTATCAACTTGCACTGCCTCTGACAGTGAAAGTCCATGATGCTTTCCATGTGTCATTGCTTAAGAAGTATGTTAAAGATGTTGATCATGCGATTGACTGGTCTGTATTACAAGTGGAACTAGATGGAGAATGCTAGCCAGAGCCTCAGTGTATATTGAAAACAAAGGTGCTCATGCTCCGGAACCGAGAAATCAAGAAAGTTAAGGTGAAGTGGAAGCACTTTGGGGCTGATGAAGCTACATGGGAGATGGCGGATCAAATGCAAGCTATGTATCCTTCCTTGTTTTTAAATTGAGGAAAAAACTTTTAGTATGGTGTTTTGGTATATATTTTAGTAATATTTGGTATATGTACATATGTATATGGATGTAAATACCACCATGAATTATGTTATAAAACTCTAATAAGCAGTACGAGTGTCATGTGATTATGATGTTATGCTATTATGTTTTCATGTTGGTTACTTCTCAGCAGGTTGATCATTGTAAATACTGCATCGAGCTAGGTTATAAAGCTCCATCAACATTATATGTTTTGCTTACAATAGTTTTATGGCTATAGGTGTTGTTGAACACCGAGGATGGTGTTCCCCCAAGGGAACAACCATAATGAAAATTCCATGTAAAAGTTAATAGAGGAAAAATAATAAACATGAACAATGGGACACTTATTCCAAGCTGAATGTTGGGAAAAATCCTAATGATGGGGAACACTTGTGATTGGTTATGGCTAAGGAAATGGTCAAGGCTTTGGAAAAGAAAAATGGAATTTTTGGCACATTTATTTATGAAAATAATGGAAATTAGGAGAAAAAGGAGGTGAAAGGTCACAACTTTCACGTGATGAGGACATTGAAGGTAAATAATGGAAAATGAATAAAATAGAGGCCTCGTTCATAAAAAGGCTTCTAAGGATTAGTTGGTAACATTTTGTCGGTTCATTTTTGGAGCACTCTCATTATTATCTCTCTCTCTCTCTCATACACTTGGAGACTTAGAGTTTTCTTGGAGCACTCTTGGGGGGTGTGGCATACTTAGATTTTTGGAGCAAGAAGGCAAAGAAAGATCAAGAAAGAGCAAGAGGGCATTGGGGTCAACAACTACATCAAATTCTATTGTAGGTACCAAGTTGCATGTATAATTTATTCACTAGTTTTGACATGCATGGCACATGCATGTGGATTATTGGTTCTGATTTGTCATTGGCATTGAGGATTGCCTAGACTGACATTGGATTTCATATCCTTGCCATTTCCTGGATAGCCATGGTGATTGTGGGTTTACTTTCATTGTTTGTTTTTAGTTTTTTCTCATGTTCCCTTAGCTTGGGTTGAGTTATTAGTTCCTAGAAGACCTGGTTGGACAAACGCTCTGGAAGCCTTGTAACTACTTGGGTTGAGTTACTAGTCTTAGAAGCCTTGGTTGGAACAAATGATCTGTAAGCCTTGGAAGTATTGGATGGAGACAATTTGATGATGTCTGACCAGGTGGTGGAATCACTGTTTGATGGATTAAGGTGGATGGCCTCTTGAAGGCTTGGTTGAGTTTTGATTGATGTGTTCTATGAGATCCCACATTCATGCTTGGAATATGGCACGAGGTTGAATGGATGAAGAGAGATTTGGCTTAGCCATTATATGATTAAGTGGAACATGGAAGTCCCATCTCGTGTTTGGATTTTGCATCATTAATGAAAGGCTATTTCTCCTTTTATTTCTATGAGAATTTTGATGGATTATATGTGGTATATATGGATGTACCTTCATGAGTATTTCTTCTACTATTATGGTGGTTATTTATGTGTTTTTTGACAATGCCTATGTATGGATTTAATCATGTTTTTACTTGTAATTGAATGATCAATGTATCTATGACCTAATGGATGGAATGGTAGTTGATGTGTTGAGGCATCAATGCTTCCTAGTGTTTCTCAGCTAAGTATGAGATCTGTATGCTCAGAACTATTACTTACACTTGTAGATTACATATTACATATTCATGATATGTTTGATGAAATTCTTTTCATGGCTAGTAGGGGTCCAGTTAAGGTCTTAAACACGTATTTTCTTTAGTACTATCATTTCCATGTTATTTTACTGTTACGAAGAGATGGTTCAATTCTGGGCAGTGACCTGGGCTCTCAGCCTGAAAAAGTGGCTCAAATCATAGGGACATTGGCATAACATTGACTAAATGAGTCTTTAGATGCTAGCAAGTAAGCTTGTGAGAGTGACTATGGGTTTTAGGACGCTGTCATGCCTATATCATGAGAGCGACTAAGGCTTAAGTTTTCCAAAAGCTCAGTGGGACCCAAGGGCAAGCTGTCTAAAGTGTTTGATTGGTTCCTAAGGGTCTCGAAGCTGATGTTGAATGTTTATATGGAATTTTTCTGTTGGTTCCACTTCCTTAACGTGATTTAGGAGGTTGAATCATATCATAGTGGCCTCTCGTCACATGTTTACCTTGACTCACTGGTTTCTTGGGTAAATGTGGGAGGAGGGTGTTATATTTTTTTGGTGGATGATCATGCGCTTTTGCTTTAATAATGTTCCAACAATGTTCGTGATGTTGATGGATGATATCTTGTGGATTTTAACAAACTCTTTTCTGTCTGTATATTTGGATGACATCCTCATCTTTAGCAGAACTTGCACAAAAAAATTGCAACATGTTGAGTAGGTCCTAAGCACTCTATGAAAACACATTTTATATGCAAATCTAGAGAAATTCTCATTTGACATGAAAATAAGTCGATATTTGGGATAAATTATGGATGAACATGGGGTGGATGTGGACCCAACCAAGTTCCAAGTTATTTAATAACATATAAATGACTTAAATAGATCTCTATAGCTTCTTAAGCCTTGCTAACTTCTACTAAGGTTCATGTTGGGGTTCTCTCATATTAATTGGACCTTAGTAAAGTGTCTAATGTTGGAGAAAAAGAAAACATTTCTTGGTCTAAGGAATAACATAAATATTTTGAGCATTTGAAATACCCCTTTTACTATGCACTAATCCTCACCTTGTTATAATTGCAACAAGCATTTGAGATTGAGATAGATGCCTTCTAATATGCTATTGGTGCAATCCTCACTTAATAAGAAAATTTAATGGTTTATCCCAATGAAATACTCTCTGATACTAACAATAGATACACCACCTATGATATAGAGATGTTATAACATCCTTGGTAAAAAATCCATGTAATAAAGTTAATAAAGGAAAAATAATAACCAAGGCCATGGGACATGTATTCCAAGTTGAATGTTGGGAAAACCATCCTAGTGTGGGTGTTCATTTGGTTTATTATGTCTAAGGAAATTGGCAAAGGAAATGGAAAAGGATTTGGAAACACAAAGTGACATTAACTGGCCTTTTATTTATGAAAATAATGGAAATTAGGAGAAAAGGAAGGTGAAAGGTCACATGTTGCATGTGAGGAGGAAAACAAAGGAAAATAATTGAAAATTGAAGAAAATAGAGGCCTCATTAATAAAAAGGATTCTGAGGATTAGTTGGTACCTTCTTCGTAGTTCAGTTTTGGAGCTCTCTCTTTCTACTCTCCCTCTCTCACTCTTGGACACTTAGAGCATTCTTGGAGCACTCTAGCATTGGATCAAGAAAAGTAAAGGAAGGACAAAGAAGGCAAAGGGAAGCAACTATCAAGCAACGAAGAGTAGGATCAAGTGGCTACAACGAGATTAATTGTGTGATTTCCTTGCCAAATGTGGCATGCATGGTACATGCATGGGTATTCTTGGTTCTCTTGTTGTCATTGGCAGGGGTTTTGATAGGTGTGCCCATGGTTTTCAACCTTGCCTTTCCATTTCTAGATATCCACGGTGTGGGGGGTTCTTTTTTATTTGGTTAAGCTCGATTTCTAGATGGACTCGAAGCTGAGTGGGGTGGTCTCAGGATAATTCACAAGGCCTAGGAATCCCTTGATTGGTGGATGGAAGGATACATGGTAACTCTCAGTGGTGAATACCCTTGATTGGGCCTAAGAATCCATTGACCAATAATGGTGGGATACACGGTAAATCCCAGAGGGTGGAGACCTTGTAGGCCTAGGAATCCCTTGACCGGTAATGGTGAGAAACACAGTCAATCCGAGAGGTTGAAATAGACAAATTCCTCACCATTTAGGTGGATAGATCCAGAGGCATCCATTTTTGTTTAGGGTTGATTGATCCAGTGGGATTGTGGTAAAGTTTAGTTGTATTGATGAATGTTCGGGCTTAGGAATCCTTTGGTGGGATATATGGTAAATCCTAAGGAAGCCCTAGTTGGTTTTGTTGTGAGTTCCACATTCATGATTGGAATATGGCACATGGGTGATTGGCTAAAAGAAAGATTTGGTTCAACCCAATATATGGTCAGGTGGTTTGTGGAAGTCCCAGACCTTGTTGGCTTATGCATTCATTAATAAGAGCTCCTTCTCCTTGGTATTTTATGTGTAAATGTACTAGTTCATATCCGTGTTAGTTTCGTTGGTTATATGCTAGTTATGAGTATGTTTTATGAAAAAATTGATATATGAATCTCATCATGTTTTGATTAGAAAATTATTGTGCAATGAATATATGAACTAATAGATGATAATGTAGTTATTGTGGTGAGCCTAAATTTTTCCAGCAACTCATCGACATAATACAAGTAGATTCCCCCTCATCAATAATCATTCGATGAATATTTTTGTTGAGGGCTTTCACTTGAATGAGGAAAGAGAGTTGAACTGGTAACTTAGGGTCATATTCTTTAGGATTAAAGGCCACAAGATTGGAATCCACTGGGTAAATCCCACCTATTTCCGATAATAGAACCTGCTTCTGGGATGGGCAATTTTGCAGTACCTCGAGTGTTGACATAGCGGATGGAAATTGGGCCAGGTCCTCTACTATATTATAATTATGTGTTGCTTTGGCATGAGGGTTAAATGTCGATTTGTGTACTACTCCCTTTGTCAGCGTTATCGTTAGCTCAGGAATGATGGATGGTGCAACTTCGGTCGAACTTGTTGCGAGCTACTAGGTTGATCAATAGCCTTGTTGTTCGACAGCTGTGGATTCCTGTAACCTTTATTCCTTGTCGATATCAAAGCATCATTTTGCTGTTTCGAAATGGACAACATAAGCACTTGGGATGGGGTAGCATTGTCACTAGCAACCAGATTGGTTCCTAGGTTTGGAAACAGATTAGTCAATACCACTGAGGTTTTTGAACTCTTAAAGAGTTTCTTAACTTCAACTTTATGTGGACAATATCTCGTCCAATGATCCTCATCGCATATCTGACACCCCGAAGGGGGTTTCTTTTTCCCAGAAGGGTTTGCAGAAGATTTTCCAGGAGACGACTCGTCCTGCTTCTTCTTTTTCCCTTTATTTTTATTCTTGCCTCCTGGTTTCTTTGGTTCTTTGCCTTTGTCGATCGACACAACATTAACCTCTGAGGTGAGAAGTTCCTCATTTGCATTTTGACTAGAAATCGTACGAGCTTTCTTTGATGTAGCATTTATAGTTTTCGTGCTAGTCATACCTATCACGCCATTTCCAGCATGAGAGTCTTTGTTCAATTTAGGAGGAGGAGGAATGGAAAACTCTAGTCTAGGAGCATCAGGGATTTTGTCGTAGAGCGTGCCAGACTGAGTATAGATCAAGTCTAGATATTGCACACGAGCAATGACTTTCTCTTTAGTGACGACCCCTCCCTTTGCCACATCTTCTATAATAGAAGGTAACAATGATTTAATAAACCATTCAGCTAGTAGCTAATCAAGGACATATGTTTTTACCATTCTACGATGATGGAGCCACTCATGAATATGATCAGATATGTGAGTGGCCGTCGTTTTCTTGAAATTGGTAAGAAGCTTTGTTCCTATTTCATACCTTATTGGTAACTGAAAATGGGTTAAAAAGGTTGTGGCAAGGGCGCTGAAGTTATCGAATGAAGCTCTAGGCAATTCAATGTACTATTTTGCTGCCGGACCAGTTAACGTTTGCTGAAAAAGGCGAAGTCTAATCGAATCATCATTGAGAATGTTGGAGGAACACCAGAAATGAAAGGTCATCACATGATTCGATGGGTCTTCACCAAGATTTCCATTAAATTTAGGAATATCTGACAGAATTTTATGAGGAATTGCCGGCCAACAAGGGGCATAAGTAATTGGATCGTTTGTTAGCCGATTTAGATCCGGTAACTCTAAAGTCGCTACAAAGGGCAATTGTTGATTCAAGTTCGGTGAAGCATACCCGAGATAAGATGGGATCACCTGAGTAGTGGGTCTTTGCATACCAACATAATGTATTTAATGCTGATAACTTTGGTAAGGTTGATGGGTATAACCATTATGATATGATTGATGTTGACCGTTTTGAATATACGGCTACCCATTGCCCGCAAAGCTTTGTTGCTTAGGTCCTTGGTAAGCTTGTTGGAATTGCGGTTGTTGATAATGTACCAGCCATGGTTGTGAAACCATTTTCTGTTGTCCAATACTGGCTGTCTGACCAAGATGAGGGGTGATAGTACCCGTTTGAGCCTGGGCCGTTCCAGTTAAGGAGCCACTAATCAGTGATTGTGGTTGTGCCGTGGAGACAAGAGGTTGTTGTATTATGACCTGAGAAACTTGAGGTTGGCATATAACAGGCAACGCTTGTACTTGTGACACTGTCACAATAGTCGATGTAGTGGGGATATTCGACACAGGTAGACTTGGTTGCATTGACTATACAACTCTTGGTTGTTGAGGTAGTATTGGCACCCAACCATTGGATGTAATTCCAGCATGACCCGAATTATATGGTGAAATCTCATATGGTTGTCCTACCGGAGGGAACAATGAAAGGGAATATTGCCCCCCATATGGTGGTAATCTAGTGTTCAAAGGTAAGATTAGCCTCTGGAGACTAGACTGCCGAAATTGATACTGTTGTGAAGGATCAATTTGCTAAGACCCAACATAAGTGATTCTAGATATTATTCTGGACGAACAAACGGAACAGACCATACTGTCGAAACAGTCCCTGGGTGGACTCCATCTAGCGGTTGAGGGCTAGTTGGGATAGATGGTACACCAATGAACATTGTTGGAGTAGTAGAAGGAGGTTATGGTGCTACTGTTTCAGATGACACAGTCCTAGATGTCGACGATTGTTTAGACATATCGAGTCTATCCAAAAGATTTCCTAGCAATTCTACAGGAACTTGCGATGAAGGGAGTCTAACTTTTGACGAAGAAGGATATAGGGTGATCCCAGTTCCAAAATGTAATGGAGTACTGACTGGAAGATCCTCCACAATCTCTTCTATAGCAATCAATCCAGGTGGGAGAGGTGGACCATCAAGTCCGTAAAATACTTCTAGTGTCGAAGAAGGTGTAGACTCTGTAGTGATAGATGTTGGAGGGGTGACACCTTCCAAATTAGCCCTAGATGGAGCCAGTTTAGGAATAGAAGTGTTCACTGTTACACTAGGATCAGTTCTAATGTCCTCTTGTGACTGCAGAACTTCTTCTGTAGAGGCAGGAATACTAGAAATGGTTGGAGTAATTGGAGTCTCTAAGGATGTTGGAACACAAGTTCCAAGAAAACCCGGGGACTTTGATCCAGTTAAACGAGTTCGCTTGGTCTGGAATAGTTTTGTTTCCAGAGTCAAAGACGGTTGACTCGTTAGTCTCCACAAACAATGGGGTTTCGATTGACTTTCTTCCACGATTGCGGATTACTTGATCAACTCAAAATAAAGGGGAAAAGGTGATTCCGAATTAAATGAATTTTAGATGCTTTGAAATAACTTTCTTTTTAATTTTTAAGAGTCGAAAAAAAGCTAAAGATGACTCTAGTCGCCTTTGATTTTTAATGAGCCTGAAGTGACAAGTGCTGAGATGGACCTTTTCCTTTAAGGAGTCTGAAAAGGAACGAAAGAGACTAGTCTAGAAATCTAAACAGAGGGATTACCCGACCAATCACAAAATTGCAGAATACTTTTTACGGTACGGTAGTCAATCTTCCCGAATGCTGTGTTTAGTGCATTGCGATCGATAAGGCGGTAGACATGGATTCCTAAGGATAAAGGATATAGCCTATTGTGGTCTCCCAATATATACTCGACGGTACGTGGGAGCACAAGTCCATACTGGAACTTGTCATCTCAAAGAGGAGGAATCACCCAACCTATGATGAAAAGCGATAGTTATCAGGCTTTATGACACAGGAATACATCTCTAGCCTAGACTTCTAAATGTTGTGCGTTAGGTTCCAAAGCATTTTTATGGTCATTGAATTTATTTTACAGTTGATCTTTCTTAAGAAGTTTTCCTTTTAGGTTCACCGTGTGATGTAGATATAAAATTCCTAAAAATGCAATCTAAGATGATAAATAGTCGTTTACTCTTCTTTTTGCAATGAAAATCCTAGCTACTAAGGAAAGAGAAGCGGGATTCTTCCAACATAGAGTAGAGAGCACACACTAGATGCACTGTCCTAAATCAAAATCAACAAGAATTTTAAATGCAAATGCACATGCATGTATTTGTTTTCAGCTTTCCTAATGTGTGAATGACAAAAAAAGAATGCTAAGTACAAATATAAATTATCTTTTCTTTCAAAGCGATAGTACTAACGATTTTCTCTTCAAAATATGAAAGGAAGACAAGGACGACACTTTGCGATTTTGAATTGAAAACTGCTTTCAACACTTGGAATAGTAGTAATCCAAATCAAATACAAGAGTAACAGTGTAATCGATCATCAAGAAGAGTAGGATTCTTTTCTTTGATTGAAAATGACACTTGCGACACTTCCAAATCAAAAGACAACAGTTCGATTAAGCTACTTCTTTGTAAAGGAGAACTGTAAATGGAGAAAAATACATAAAAATATTTACAATTCTTTGTACAATGGAGGCTGAATAATGCAAAGGAAGGGAGTTTCCACAGTAGTATACTGATCACAGATAGCAAAACTCTTGAATAAAGCTGAAGAGAGTGAGGAAAAAACCAAAATCTAGAGGCAGAAACAGTCTTATCTGATCATCACACCTGTAATATAGGGAAACAGGGATGCATCCCACCTACTGCACATGGGAGGTGCGATGCATCTAGATTGCCAAGAGGAGAAGGTGCGATGGTCTAGGGATGAGACTTTAACTTGGTTTTTGGTCACATTTTACAGCTTAGTTCAGGGATTTAGGCCGAGCTAATGATAGTCAGTAAATACAAATCATAGGGGCTAATCTAATGAGGTTATTTGAGCCACCACCAGGGCAATTAGGATGTTTGCAAATCAATTGTTTAGTTTATAAACAAAACCTGGATATGGACTGAAGCAACATTGATCTACTTTGCAGTTGAATAGAAAAAGTAGTTCGAAGGCTAGCTGGCTTGAATTCAGGATCCGTCTGTAGTTTATAAAGCAAACAAATATAAACAAGAAAACAAGCTATTTTCTCCCCAGTGGAGTCGCCATTTTGTTATCGAGAAATCTAGTGTCCATTCAGAGTTGCTAGTCCCACTAAGGCGAGTAGCTATCTTAGAAACAAACAAACTAAAGTTACTTGCATTTTCCTTTATGAGAAGTAGATGAGAGAGAAGAAGAGTACCAACCTCAGCCTTTCACTTGGCTCCTTGCTTGTTTCCTCTCCCCTCTGACAGATCTTTGCCGCTCCTCCCTTGGTTGCCCCACTTCAAAGAGCACATGTAAAGTCAAATAAGCATAATACCATCAAAGAACAGAGATCTACAATCATTAACAATATAGGACCAGATATATATTGACCACATAAATGTATATATCAACTCAGACATACAAGAATGTGGAGGAAAACTCAAATAGCTTTATTGATAGAAAGAGTAGAAGAGAGGATTACAACCCATTGATCTGACCCAGCGTTATCCTCCCAGCATGAAAGCCCTTATTCACCTCATGAAAAGCTTATATAACCCAACACTATGATGTTCCACAAAGAAACCAACAACACTTCTTTACAAAATACAAGATCCCAACCCCTGGATCTCTGAGATGAGGGATCCATATATAAATGTTTACAGGTGGGTGAGTCAGCTTCTGGGATTTTGATTAGTGTCATTCCTCTGATAGTTCTCAATTCCACTTGGAGATTTCATCATCTCTTACTCATCCCTGGGCGAATTCAGAGAGGCAAGTGTCACAAGAGAAGTTTCTGGAAGATTCCATGATCATCCACCTTGCAAACTGTCTCTGCAAATTGTTTACTCTCACCCATCGCACCCTACAGAAGGGCTTTTCATTATGCATCACACCTTTTTCATGTGGCAGGTGAGATGCATCACACCCTTAGCACTGAGCAATCTGTATGGTCCAGTTTTGACCAGTTCTGAGCATTTTTTCATGGAGAACTTCTGGGAGATGATGTAATCAGCTGACCTTGTTCCTTTAGGGTGTGAAACAACACTTCTAGGGACTCAGAAGCCCTTGGTTTATGGACATATGTGATTGGGGTTGTAGTGCCCAAATATGTCTATAACAATGTGGATGAGGTTGTCCTGGTCTTTCTTTCCAATTTTAGCCCAAGCATGCCTCTTGCTGTGATTTACAACTATGCTCAGTTCATTGCAGACATGATGCATGAACAGTTCACTAGATTACCTACTGAAAGAGTCTTCAAGTACTCTTGTGTATTATTTCACATGTTTTTATATTATCAATAAGAAAAATTCCTTGTCAGCATCCAGAAGTTGGATACCAAGGGAAATCAAAGATCAATTATTTATTGGGCAACCTTGATCCAAAGGTACTCCAGTACATTCACGTATAAGTACTTCATTGATTCATTTTTCCATCCAGTCGTTAACATGCTAACCAGTAGCCCTGAGCCTAGAATTAGCCAAAAGATCAAGAGGGTGTTACAGTTGGCCAAGAAAAACAAGGTGGGAGACTGGTATTTGTACCAAAACCACACAAAGATTAGAATTTATGGATGCCAACTTACCCCTTACAAATTGGCCAAATACCTCCCTATGAGGATATTTGCACTAGAATATTTTAGGCAGATCATCAATTATGATGAAGTCAACTTCCTAGCAGCTAGGAAGAAAATCCAATTCAAAATAAAAAAATCAATTGAGCCCCTTCATTTGCAATACTAGCAAAGCTGGACTTGAGGAAAACAAGATGTTACAACAAATGAAGTTCAAAAATAGTTTTATGTGGTAGTATGACCCTTATGGGGTCATAAATAAGTTGAGATTCAATGTCAAATTGGGACCTTTCATCCACCATCCTGGACCGAATATTGAGAGCTTTACCAAACAATCAGAATGATTGGAAAACACATTAATTAACATGGATAACACAATAGTGGATGTAGAAAATACACTGATTGATGTAGAGAAACAAATTGATGAAAGCTCTTTCTGCAGGTTCCAGAACTAGGGGAACCAATGAATATTCCTCCTGTTTTACAGACCCCAGCAAATGAAGAGAGAAACCCAAAGATAAATGGGGAGGAGGGTTCCACTTTTTCTATGGAAACCACTGATGAGCATTTTGAGCTCAGGAAAAGGCTTAAGATGAATCCTGTAACTGAATAGGAAGAAACCATTGAATTAATTGAAATCACTAACACTGATACAATGGTGGAAAGAAGAAAAGGCACAACTGCTTCAGGAGAAACACAATAGCCATCAACATCTAACAATCAGATGATTGAGATTCAACTCAGTGTTGAGGTTTCTTCTTTTACCAGGCCAGTAGATAAGGAAAAAGATATCAAGAACAGGTACAAGGAGATCAAGTTGAGAAATGAGAAGTTGAAGGCTAAAACATATGCCCAATACTTCATGCACACACTAGCTATTAGAGTAGGTTGATGTCAGATTTTGACATCAAAGTAGGAAAAATGCAAGTGTCCATCATGTAGCCTGTTATTCAATAGCCGAAAATCGCAACTGACTACAGAAAAACCGACTTCGAGGTGTTGGCCATGGATGTTCATCCCATTGACCAGATTGAATTCCATAAGCAAGTTGGCGAAATGATCTGCTCCACCTTTACAGGGAAGGCCTTGGCTGCACATAAGTTGTAGAATTCATTAGATGACATTACAACCCAATATAAATTGGAAAAGGCCTCCTCAAAGGCGAAGGAAAACATGATCAAGTCATTGGAGGACTTGGTAATTGAGTTGGGACATGATCCCAATGAAATCAAAGCTGCTGAGAAGTTGATCAAGAAGAAGAATGAGGACATTGAAGCTCTTAATAAACAATTAAAAATTCCTCATTTAGAGAACCCATAGACAAAAGAGGTCTTGGAGATCCAAACACATCGGGAAGAGATGATGGACCTTGTTTTACAATTGAATGATCAATTGAAGGAAATGGAAAAGGAGTTAGATAGCTTGATACATGTAAAACAAGTTAGTCTGGAGACTGCCCCTACCACTGTTAACCCAATAGTTACTACTACAATACTTTCCACTTTGGCAACATCATTAGCTCCTACTGCTCCAATGGCTACAACACTGCCACCTTCTACAGTGTCTACATCAGCAATAGGGTCAACAAAAATAGGGTCAACAGGTGATGAGGCTAGAAAATTGGTTAAGTCAATGGAAGGCATGTCCATTCAGACCACAAAAATGAACAAGCTCAAGGAAAAGGCGACAAGTCTAGAGACTGAATATAAGCTTGCACAGATTATGCACAAAGAAGAAGTGTAGAAATCAACCAGGATGAATGAAAGAATAAAAAACATGGAGAAGGAATTGACTTTAAAGGAACCCCTTGGATAGGCTAAGGAACAATTATGGGTCAATATCCTTGACTCTGTTAATGATATTTGGCCATCCATTCAAGTAATTTTTGAACAGACTGACTTAGTGAAGTAGGCTACAAAAGCCATATAGAGAGTGAAAACAAAATTGGGAGATATGTGAGAGGAAGCAACAAGGATCATTCATTTCCTTAACTCCAAAAATAAGTATATTGCAAGAATTAGAGATACCTGAGAGGAAAAGTACAATACTAGAAGTAAAAAGGGTCTTCACCAAGAGGAATTTAATGCTAAACCTTGAAAATGTGTTAAAGATTGTAGATCCGGATAAGAAGTTTGTAGTATGCATAGATTCTTGCAAGAGAGGAATTGGTGGGGCCCTTATGTAGGATAGACAAGTGGTATGCTACGAGCCATGAAAACTAAACGAGCATGAGTAGAACTACTCAATGCATGATCTTGAGTTAGCAACGATATTACATGCATTGAAGATGTGGAGGCACTCTATTCTTGGCAGGAGGTTTGTAATGATGAGTGATCACATCGGGTTGAGGTATTTTTTTAACCAACTGAATCTAAGCATCTGTCAAGCTAGATGGTTGGCAACGATCAATGAGTTTGACTTTAAGATCAGGTACATTAAAGGAAAGGAGAACATGGTGGCAGATTCTCTTGGCAGGTGTCAAGCGATAAAAAGGTGTCTGTTTAACTCCTAATTATCTTCACATTAATCGTCAACCCAGGGACGAATATTTATTTCAAGAGTGTACTCAGTCTGAGGCGGCTATTTACTCAAGAGTAATGTTTGGCAATATTGTGCTTAAAATGCAAAAGTAAATAAATGCTTGAAACAAAATCTAATTAGAACAGTAAAAAAAACTCAAATGCTCTGTAATTAAATCATTCACTCAAACAACCATCAATTGAGGATACAGTAGCAATAACTCATTCCTTTAGAGATTGATGCAATTGAAAAGGCACTCAAAAGAAGGATCATCAAACTGGGAACTAGACAACATATGTCAATGTTCACTACAATTTTAGACCTTCTGCACACCAAAGCAAAGATAATGCGAATAACAGGAAATGGAACAGCAGCTAAGAAATGTAACGACAACTAATTATTATAAACAACACCACCTTAATCTAGAAAAATAAGTGCAACAAGTGTATCCTACAAAAATCAGATAGCAATCTTTACTCTAAGAATAAATCGAACAGCACACAAAAATAGAACACAGAGTAATTAGCAACAACACTCAGAGCCAAATGTAAATGCACGATAAACCAAGATGAATAACACACACGACATGCCTTAGCATTGAGAGAAATAGTAATCTGACCTTGGTACCACAAATATCAATCTCAGTATAAACAAGAACGATTGTAATTCATAATGGAACAACAATTTCAGTTGAACAACAATTGCGATTAAGTGTAAACCATAGACGAATATAGTAATATCAATTTATGAAGGTCACAACACGGTTACGTTGTAATTGAATAGCAATAACATTCTGTAAGGATCAACAACGTTATATGAATGATTAAAAGAACAACAATGCGTTACCAAGTCAAGATGAATAAATACGACATTCCTGGCATTGAGAACGATATTACTCAGTTGAACATAAATCAATATAATAGAACCATGATGTAAAATAACAAAACACATTAGATTACCGAACAAAACTGATAATGAAAACCATGCATGAACTACAGATATAATATACAGCAGCAACACAATCCACCAGAGGTTGGGCCCTTAGCCACCAGAGGATGCTGCTAGGCTAATTTAGATCAAGTGAATGAACAGCAACTCCCAAATCATATATTAATCATTAAACTGTGAAATCATTACAACAGCTGAAGCTTTGAGAATTACAACATGCAACAATCCCTTTTTCCTCATATCCTATCATGAATCATGAATCCTTAATTCTGAATTTCTAATTCTCAAATCATAATTCTGAATCCATCATTCCCAATTCTACATTCTCTCAGCCATCCTCAATTCTAAATCTCTAATCCTCCATCATTTTTCCATCCCCCTCTTTGATCTCTGTTTTCATTTAAATAGAGAGAGATCAGAGAGAAATTACAATAGAGATAACTACAACATGATTTCTATTACAAAATTGGATTGTTTCCAACCAATTGATCAACAAGAAAATATATTTCCATCCATCTTTCAACAAGAGCAAGGTGAATTTGGCTTTGCAGCTGAGATTTGGGAAACGACCACACAACAAATCTAAGAAAATTGTGCTCAAAGAACCTTGTGTTTCTCTCAATACAAGTCGAATTTGGGCAAACCATTCTTTAGAAAAGCTAATTGGGTCCGTTCTGGACAAAACCCATGTTTCGGATTTTCCAAATGATTCTTCATTTACCTAGAATCTCAACCGCAAAACTGTCACTTCTTATTCCAGCGAATTTCTGAGTTGGCACTTTTAATGATCAAATCTTCAATCTGGAAATTATCTTGGAGGCTAAAATTAATGAATAATGTTACAACCAATTTATTAAAACTATCATTGATAAAATCATGCATAATAATAAATTTATTAGAAATAAAGGAGAAGAAATAATATTCATCCATAAGAGCATAAATAATCTATAAAATAGATTTATATAATAAATTATGATAAATGATGTGATGAAGAAGAGTAAAAATGGATGAAATAAGTGTTTAAAAAGTGGTCGTATTTACGGCCCCACATACCCCCACACTGAATATATTGCATGTCCTCATGCAACAAAAAACTGAATATATTGCATGTCTTCATGCAACCCAAAGGCAAAACCCATGTGTTAACCAAGCAATAAAACAATTTGTTCATCTCAGCTCATGAAATGGATAGAACAAATGAATTCTTCTCAATTAATGAATATTCAATTTTAGCAATCTTGATGACAACAGAACAATTTTTACATGGATGTTCAAGTTATGTGCATATGAAGTTGCAACAAAATATGATATAAGTGCCAGCAACCTTCATTAACCATTTTCCCAAAAACTACAAACCAACTTTTGTTGAAATGTGGCAAATAGATTTTTACTATATTAATGCTTCTATGATCCAAAAAACAGATCGTGTTGATACACGGATCTTGAGATATAAACAAAATGGTTGTAGGTGATAGTGTATGATTTCCGAAATTTTATGAACCAATTTAATTTGAAATTATCTGGGTTTGTTTATTTTAATGATACGTTTGTGTTTTCCAGAGATCACAATAATTGAGTTCATAGTTTGAAAAATATTATGGAAATGAATTTCTACACTGTATAAAAATGAAACCTTAAATGAGAAAGAAAGTAGAAAACATCCATCATGTGTAGCAATTCCTTCCTCTCTCTGAAGAATTAGCATGCCCTCATGCAATGCTAGAAAACAAATAGAGGTGGTTGCTATCAGCTGTTGAATTCTTATGCTTGGTGTAAAACAACATGGAATAAAGGAGGTGCTGAGAATGAATAAAAATATCAATGGATGATAAAGACATGGTCATGAGAAAGAAATGAATGAAAGCAACACTCCCCCAAACCGAAAGATGATATACCGCTAAAAAAATGGGAAGTGGTAAAGATGTAGAAGGAAGGATGATAAATAATGCTTAGAATGGATTTTCATGAAATTCTCCTAAATTCATAATAAATCAGAAAATTATGCTATTTTACCTCAAGTTTTACCTCCAAAAGAAAAATGTGGAATGACATATATGTATTAGCAGTTGTTGAAGCTGATATAGGCAGAGTTGGTGCTGAAAGTAATGCAAAAGGTAAAATCCAGGCAAGCACATCATGTTTGAAGAATTGTTCGTGTTCGCGGGTTGCTCAAGCCTCTTCTATTATTTGCAATAGTGTGGTCATGCTGCGAATAGAGTTTCCCCCCATACTTGTTGTTCTCCTATAAACAAATCACTATTTTGCATACAATGTTCTTGAATCCATATTGATAGTTTTGAATAGCAACAGATAAGATGCATGCAAAAATTTCAATCAGAAAAACTTTTGTATACATGCAATACTAATAGTTTGTCAAATCAACAAGTTATGGCAGAGTGCAGTAATCATATCGCATGCTATCCCATAATGCATACATTCCCCCTCCAATTAGAAAAGGAATTCCATGACCATAAAGCATATGAGAGGTGTTGTGCTGATGGCAAGGCAAGAGAATGAACAATATAGCAGTAAATGAAGCAGAGTAAACATATCAATGATAGGATGATGAGAGTTATGGTTATAATGAGAGCAGAGTGTGTAAAGATAGTTATGAATAAAAGATAGGAAGCTTTGGATTGATGATAAGTTATGCGAAAAAGAAAAAGAACAACAATATGCCAAAAAGATGCTTTACTAACGGTGTTCTAGCTGAAAAATGATGTGAGTGATCAGAAAATAATTCCTCATGCGTAAAAGTTCAAAAAAGGGAAAATTAAGGAAATAACTTCTCCGATAAAAAGAAAAAATAAGAAAAGGGTATTATAGTAATAATTGACGATAAGATATAACTTCAATACCATAAGCAGAGCCTCTGCTGCCAGCAGGTGTCCATAGCCTCGACAGGGTTGCTTTTTAACCCATATGAGGTGGGATCCTCAATTTATAGATGGAGAATTCCAATGCTATTCTACAGAAGAGATCAGTGTGCTGGCGTGGTAACCAGATAACCACACTGCCATTCACTGGGATGTAGCAAAAGTGATCAGGCCGGCTCGTGATGAGACCTCCTGTTCCAAGGATAATTTGGCTATCCAATGAATCATAACCCTGGTGTGGTGGCCATAATGGGAATGTCACTTTGTTACAACCTTATGAACATGGTAGGCTGGCTCGTAATGAGACCCCCCTATCCTCCATCTGCAAACAAAATTTTGCTGTTATGACACATTTTTATGATAAAAAGAGGAGGTTCAGTACTACTTAAGAGCAGGGAGAAGTTTAACATGTCAATAAAAAAAAAATACCCATAATCTCATTTATTACAGACAGAGAAGATTATAACCAGGAAGGGTGGAACCAGCATGGTATTAAGATGATCAATCAGTATCATGTACAGTAGAAAACAATGCAGTAAAGTAATATATAAATAATTGTGTCCCTTTTGAGAAGAATCTATCGTCAATGAGGTGTCCTGTTAAAGATCATAACGTAAATGATATTAACTTGCTTCAATAGAATCCATAATTCTTGTCCTCATAAAAATAGTGTACTTCATACCATGAAAGGGAATCAATAAAATGTGATTGAGATGAACTAGGAATAATCTGACAAGAGAAAGGAAGGGTTGCTCTCGAAAATACTCCCAAAGTGTTTCCTTTTTGAAGGAACAGCAAAAACACTCAAAAAAAAGTGGTGTTCTGTGTAGGGAACAGCAAAAAAAAATGCATACCAAAAAAAGCAAAAATACGCACAAGAAAACGTAAAAATGCAAATGTCGTTCCTTTGGAAAAAAAGAACAGCAAAAACTAAACGTGTCGTTCCTTTAGAAAATGAACAAAAAATGCAAGTGTCGTTCTTTTGGAAAAAGGAACATCAAAAATCAAAAGTGTCGTTCCTTTGGAAAATGAACAACAAAAACACAAGTGTCGTTCCATTTCGAAAAGGAATAGAAGCTGTTCCATTTCGAAAAGGAATAACAAAATGTGAAAGTGCAAAAGTGTTGTTCCATTTCGAAAAGGAACAACAAAATGTGAAAGTGCAGAAGTGTTATTCCATTTCGAAAAGGAACAACAGCTGTTCCATTTCGAAAAGGAACAACAAAACGTGAAAGTGCAGAAGTGTTGTTCCATTTCGAAAAGCAACAACAAAACATGAAAGTGCAGAAGTGTTGTTCCATTTCAAAAAGGAACAACAGCTGTTCCATTTCGAAAAGGAACAACAAAACATGAAAGTGCAAAAATGTTGTTCCATTTCGAAAAGGAACAGTAAAACGTGAAAGTGCAGAAGTGTTGTTCCATTTCGAAAAGGAACAGCAAAACATGAAAGTGCAGAAGTGTTGTTCCATTTCGAAAAGGAACAGCAGCTGTTCCATTTCGAAAAGGAACAGTAAAACATGAAAGTGAAAAAGTGTTGTTCTATTTCGAAAAGGAACAACATCTATTCCATTTCGAAAAGGAACAGCAAAACATGAAAGTGCGAAAGTGCTGTTCCATTTCGAAAAGGAACAACAAAACATGAAAATGCAGAAGTGATGTTCCATTCCGAAAAGGAACAGCAAAACGTGAAAGTGCAGAAGTGTTGTTCCATTTAGAAAAGGAACAGCAAAACGTGAAAGTGCAGAAGTGTTGTTCCATTTAGAAAAGGAACAACAAAACATGAAAGTGCAAAAGTGTTGTTCCATTTCGAAAAGGAACAACAGCTGTTCCATTTTGAAAAGGAACAACAAAATAAACCATGAAAAAGGAACAACAAAATGAATGGCTAAACCAAAAAGTGTTATTCTTTTGGAAAATAAAAAACGAAAATGATGTCCCTTTGAAAAAGGAACAGCAGGAACGACAAAAATGCACACAAATGTTGTCCCTTCATAAAAGGAACAACAAAATGCACAATCATAAAATGCAAGCACGCAAAGAATAAATTAGCTATTCACTGCATTGATGATGAGGATGAGTTACATTGTGAATGAAGCAACACCTGAAACACAAAATATAAGAGAAATTAGAAAAGAAACAACAAAAACAGTATGTAAATAAATAAATTAAGTTACAACAGCTTTGATATTATGTCAAAAAAATGATCTATTTGAAAAATGGTTTGGCAGCAAAGACATGACATGAATCTTCAAATGGAAATCAATTCTTCATTTCCTCTATTATGAATCTGTTAGGTAATGAGTTGGATAAAATTCCTTTGTTTCATTAAAATTTCTTTCAAAAATCACTCGTCCATAAATTGACCTTCTTTTTCTCCTAGGACCTGCAAAAAACGAGTATCTACCTGCAATAAAATATTAAATCATGGAGAAAGAGAGGTGATCAGGCTCCCCTAATCCAAGAATTATGCAAAAAACAATAAGTAGTTACTCTGTATAACAAATCCACAGATAAAATAACAAAGTAAAATTTATTTGTCACCTGCGGGAGAGCAATGGTCGACCATACTAACCATCAGCGTTTTAATCACAACTTCTTTGTTTTTCGTCCAAATTGAGTGATTCCAAATCCAAATGAGAGCTAATTCAAAGGTTCATCTCCAGTAGAAACATGTTTTAAAGATTCAATGATATGATATGTCAATTTTAGTTAGAACAACTTGCATAACAGAGTCATTTTTGATTACCCAGCTTAGACCAATAGTTCATATTTCAAGCATAAATTTTTCATTTGATGTCGGATTCAAATGATTAAAATTGGAAATGAAATTATATTCATTTATTTATTTCCAATAGAAACAGGTTTTCAAGAGAAGAAAAATTGATAGGTCAAATACTGTAAGGAACAACCGGAAAGACATAGTTTTAAGGGTGCTGACTTACGATAGACAGTCAATATTTTGATCATAACTTCCCCATACAATATCAAAAATGAGTGATTCCAATTGTATTTTAAACTAGATTCATAGTGGAATCTACCATAGAAATAGGTTTTAAAAATTCATTCATTTAAGCCTTCAAATACTGACTGTCCCAACTCTGTTCCTGAGCTGCCCACTAGACACCCTATCAATGCTTTGTTTCTAACTTTTTCGTTTCAAATCCAAATTGAGTGATTCAAATTGGGTTAGAAAGTAGACATCAAGGGTGACCTAGGATAGAAACAGGTTTTAAAAATATTCACTTTTGGTCCCTCAAAACATTACTGTCCCGACTATTTTTCCAGAAATTCCATCAAGCCCGCAAGCCAAAAAAATGATATTCAAGCATTTTTTCATATTGATGATAAAAATGAATATAAGTGTTTGTAGAACTATTATTTCCATTATAATTCATCTACATACATAAATGAATTAAAATAAAAAATAAAAAAAAATTATCACCAATGTTAATTTGCATAGCATGTTGCAACAAAAAAAACTAGGTTTACATGGAAAAACAAAATGCATTTATTTATTCCCTTATTTATTTTATTTTCTACGCTAACCTATTTTGATTTGAAAAATGAATATGACTACGTATATGAGTACTTCCAGTGAAGCCATTTTCGAAGTAAGGCTTCACGTATGCACATACCCAAATTTGAAAAATGCATGTTAATGGATATTAGGATATGAGAAGCCAACTTCCCTTCAAAAAATGGTATCAAAAATTGTTGAAGCATAGAGTGATGTTGCAAACAAATGATGGAGTGAAACCAATCTTCAATGTATCCTTTACTTTTTTGATTTTGCATAGCCATCATATCATGAAGTTCTTGATCTTTTAAAATAGTTTGTTGATGCATAGTAAAAGAAACCTCATTTTCTTCCATAGCTTCTACAATTTTTGCATTTGAAACATTCTGAATCTCATTGTAGGTTTTCTCTAATGGCGCATGTGAGATAGAATGGGTGGGAAGGGTGGGTAAATTTGGCAGTTCAACATTGTAAGCATGTTGTACTGGTTTATTGTGGCGAGGGTGTGGAATTAGTTGAGCAAGGCATTGTGTATGGAATGGAGCATTTTGATGATGTGGTTGATTGGGTTGTGTGAATGAATATGATATGCAAGCAGGATGTTGTGGAAGAGCTGGTGGAGAATATGGAGAATGTGCTTGTGCTACAAGATGAGGGAGAGTAATCATGCAATCATAAGGTAAACCATGCCAAGCTTGTAGACAATATTGGTGGTTATATTGAAATTGACATGGCTGCCCTAACATATTAATATTCCATAATGGATTATGCAAGTAAGAAAGTGGAGAGGAAGTGTTTTGAACCATACCTGTAGGCCATGATTTCCATGGTTTTGACCTTGTTGCAGCTTCCTTCCTCTTTGATATGCTACTTCCATCCTAGATAAGGAAGAGTGAGTATCTATGAGATGCTCCTTTCGGTCCTGAGGGTAAAACACTTCATCAAATTCTTCATTTTTATGAACCTACAAAACATCCAATTTTTCATTTAGAGAGCTAATAAAATCAACTTTAAAATTTTCAAATAAAACATTGATTTCAGCTCTTCTGTCTCCTATTCTTGTAGCATATTTGGAAAAGGAAAAACAAACATCTCTAGAATTCTTACCAGCCTTGGAGATTCCTCTTGAATACCTTATGCATAACTCACAAACATCATCATATGATAACAGAAAAACATCACCTTTTCCTATCAGATTTAAGGGTTCTAAAAATTTATCTTTGATTCCTTTAAGAAGGAGTGTTTTTAAAATCTCTTTTTCCAAATGCTTATGTTTTGATTTTTGAAAGTTATAATGAAATCGATCTACACATTCCTCCAAGCTTTCATCTTCCCCTTGTATCATACCGAAAATATCTTCATTGGATTTGCAATAGTCTCCGTACTTCTTCAAGAATATGTTCTTCATGTCCTCCCATAATTGGATGCAATTCCCACCTAGGCTCATGAACCATCGGAGAGCTGCTCCTTTTAGAGTAAGAGGAAACACTTTCAATCTTTGATCATTAGTACAATAACCATATCCTCTACAAAGTATTTCAAACTCAAACAAAAATGTATGTGGATCTTCATTTGCTAAACCATGAAAATTTGGTAAAGATGGGGGAATTATGTGCATTTGTGTCACTCCTCCTAGATCTTTGATAGGAAATTCAAAAGTAGAAATGTGAGCCATTTCTTACCATAGTATAAGATGTTCTTCATGTGTTTCTCCGAGGCTCCTTCTTCAAATGTTCCTGTCAATCGGCTAGTGAAATGGGTGGTGCTTACATCACCACTTGCGTGAGATCATGTGATTCATTTTTAAAAAATTTCTATCTTTTTCCTAATATTCACACAAAAATTCAAACATCTATTTCTACCCTAGGTTCTTTAACAATCCTGCTGGAAAGCGGACGGGGGAGCATGGCTTTTACATGCTCCGTACGCAGGTTCTTACCTTCTGTTTTTAAGATCCAACTCTTCCCTAGCAGGCACTCATCAGATTCACACTACTCTTTAGAAATGGCTACACTCTCCGCGGCAATGGCGCCAAAATGTGGAGTGATTAAAAGGGTCTTTTTAACACCTAATTACCTCACATTAATTGTCAACCCAGGGACGACTTTCTATTTCAAGAGTGTACTCAGTCTGAGGCGGCTATTTACTCAAGAGTAATGTTTTGCAGTATAGCGTTTAGAAAATACAACGGTAGACGGATGCTAAACTATGACTAAATTACTTCAAAGGATAAAATCACACAAGGCAGCTTATCAGTCAAGGGTACGGAAGCGATAACCCATCCCTCTAAAAACTTATGGAAAAGAAATTAGAGCATGGACCATAGGTCTGGGAGCTAGGCAGCGACTGTTGAGGCTCACTACAACCTTAGACCTTATCTCACACCAAAGCAGCAAAGGCAAGTAAATAGAATGGCAGAAGGTAAAATGAAACAGCAAAAAGGAAATGGAACAATAGTAAATGGAACAGCAATCAAAAGAACTAAATCTCGCGAGTCAAAACCAACTGATTCACACTCTGATATAACATTCTTTTCCCCTCAAGCAAACTGGATGGAATATACTTTATGGAACAACACTCATTGATGAATTATAGAACAACAATAATCAACCATATATGCACGCCTCACATTAATATAGTAATCTGAGAATGAAGGGTAATATAACTATGTTTCAAAACAGAGTAACATTACTTTCAAGTTCCAATAATTGTTATTTTACATGGATCCAATGACAGTAACATTCACACAGACGCTCTGTAACAGAAATAGTTGGTTTGAGACTAAAAACATGCGATTCAACTCTGAAAAGATTCAATTATACAATGGAGAGTCATTACATAGATTTCCTGAGAAAAACCATAAATGCATTAATCGTAACAGAGCATAGCATAGCATATGAAAGGTATATCAGATTACTAAGTAATAAAGATAAGCAAACCATGCAGAAATCAAGTTATAATGATACAAAAGCAAGTGTAAATATATGATACACAACAGCAACAACGTACCACCAAAGGTTGGGCCCTTAGCCGCCAGCGGAAGCCGCTGGGCTACTTCAGAAGGAAAAGAGTGAACAGCAACTCCCAAATCATGTATTAATCATTAAATGGTGAAATCATTACAATAGTTGAAGCTTTGAGACTTACAGCATAAAACAATCCTTCCTTCCTCCTATCCTATCATGAATCCTTGCTTCTGAATCTCTAATTCAAATCATCAATTCTCCATCATTCGAATCCCCAAATTCATCCTAAAGTCCCTCCTGAAGCCATCCCCATCTCTGATCTCTGTTTTCATTTAAATAGAGAAAGATCAGAGAGCAGTTACAACATAGATAATTACAACATGATTTATTTTACAAATTTGGGTTGATTCTAACCAGATGATCAACAAGAAAATATATTTCCTTTCATCTCTCAACAAAAGAAAGAAGAATTTGGGTTTGCAGCTGAGATTTGGAGGACGGCCGCAACAGCAAATATGAGAAAATCGTGCTCAAAGAGCCCTGCGTTTCTCTTCGTACAGGCCGAATTTGGGCAAACCGTTCTTCACTGAGTTAACTAAGCCCGTTCTGGACAAAACCCATGTTCCCGATTTGTCAAATTCGTCTTCATTTGCTCATAATCTCAACCGAAAAACTGTCACTCCTTAAACCAACGAATTTCTGAGTTGGCAGATTAAAAATCAAATCTTCAATCTGGAAGTTACCTTGGAGGCTAAAAATGGTGAATAAGGTTATAACCAACTTAATAGAACTATCATTGATAAAATAATTCATAATCATCAATTTATTAGAAATAAAGGAGAATAAATAATATAAGAGCATAAATCATCATAAAATGGAGTTATATAATAAATTATAATAAATGACATGATGAAGATTAGTGGAAACGGGTGGGATAAGTGTTCAAAAGTGATAATAATAATGGCATATTGATGGCCCAACACATATCACCTTCCCAGTGTACAAGGTGCGATGCATACTAAATTTCTCCTCTGTAGGGTGCGATGGTTAGGAATGGACAAATGGTAGGGACAAAATGCGAGGTGGAAGATCATGGAATCTTCTAGAAGCTTCCCCTCTAACACTTGCCTCTCTGTTTTCGACCAGGGATGAGTAAGAAATCATCAATCTCCAAGTGGCAGCAGGAACTATCAGAGAGAGGACACTAATCAAGATCCTAGAAGATGACTCACCTCTCTGTAATCATCTATATATGGATCTCTCATCACAAAGATCTGGAGGCTGGAATTTTGTATCTTATAGAGAAGTGTTGTTGGTTTTCTGGTGTACATTCATAGTGTTGGGTGATCTAAGCTTTGCTTGAGGTGAAGAATGGCTTCCTAGCTGGAGGATGATGTTGGGTTAGAACATATGGTTGTAATCCTCTTGCTACTTTTCATCTTAATAAAGCTATTCTTTTTTTCTTCCATATTCTTGTGTACTTGTTTATATATGCATTTATATGGTTAACATAGATCTGGTCCTGTGTTATTTATGAATATAGATCTTTGTTTCTTCGATAGTAGTATGTTGCTGTGATTCAACAGGTTCCTTTTGAAGTTGGGCAGATGAAGAAGAAGCGGCGAAGCTCTATCAAGAAGGAGAGGAAATCGAGCGCAAGACTAAGGTTGGTATTCTTGGTTCTCCTCTTGTTTATTTTCATAAAATAAAACAATAGTGGACTTTACTTGTTTGTTTCTAATATAGCCACCCATCTTAGTGGGAATAGCAACATCCGAGTGGACACTATTCCCGGTAACAAGTACCTCTTTATTTTTATCAAGCTTGAGGAAGATAACATATGCTTGTTCTATAATTTGCCCTTCGGGCAAACCTATCGCTATGTTTTAGTGAGCCTAGCGATATTGAAACTCGCTCTTCTCTGCGATGGACAAGTTTGTCGCTATTGTTTTAACGAGTTTAACAACAAAGATAACTCGGTCCTTTTCAATTTTAGAGAGTCTGAAAAGAGATGGAAAGGAAACTCTAGTGATCCTTTTGCATAGTATAATCCCTTAAGTCCGAAAAAGTATAAAATGATACAAAAGGGATGACTTTTCCGATCACTTTAATGAGCCAAAAAAGACAAGCGCTCGATCTTTTTGTGTAATGATCCCTCAGATCCATAAAGATTAAAATCTAGAGGAGGGGTGACACTTTCAATCACTTTAACGCGCTATAGAGGCCAATTTTTCGGCAATATTTTTATATTTCATGAGTCTAAAAAGAGCTTAAAAGAGACTCGTCTTTGAGGAACGAGTGATATTTTTGGGTAGCAGCTAGTTCCAGGCAAGGTTTGGAACTTTTCAATCACAACGGTGTAAAGAAGATGGCTAACAGAATCACTCTTCATAGTTGTTCCTCGAAAGGGTAAACAATCAAGTGGAGGCGGTTGATCAGCTAAAAGGTGGAGGTGATGGTAAGAACACAACCAAGGCTCAAAAGCTGATAGTAATGCGATCACAAAGGTTATTTATCGAAAGTGGGTTCATTTTTTAATGAGATTAAACTCTAGGGGGAACATATGCTCATAACTAGGTTTATTTTTTAATGAGCTTGAACTTTTCAGAAACATTGCTCGTGATAATAGTCAAAGATGTTTGATTCACCATTAACACATTGTTCTTTTAACGGTTGTACTACCTGTTCAATTGCTCCATCAAACAGATTAGAAATGTACGTACATGCTTGAAAAATGAGTTAAAAATCAATACCTTACTATAATTACATGAGCAGTAACACAAAAGTAGATTTTACCTCTCATTTTACCATTTTATTCAAATTTGGGGTTGTTGGAGCTCTGGAGGTGTTTTTCCCCTCGGTTTTCATCAGCTGATTTCGGGAGATTCTGTGGATAGTTTTTGGCGCCGTCTAGACCAGGTAGGAGCTAACCCTGAGCTCTTCAATTGCATTCTTTCCTTTTTTGATTATGAGCATGTTTACATGCTTTTAAAGCAATCTTAGAAACAAACAAACTAAAGTTACTTGTGTCTTCCTTGATGAGAGATAGATGAGAGAGAAATTGAGAGTACCAGCCTCAGTGTTTCACTTGGCTCCATGCTTGTTTCCTCCCTCCTTTGATAGAGCTTCGTCACTCTTTCCTCACTTGTCCCGCTTCAAACAACACCTATAGAGTCAAAGCAGCATAAGACCATCAAAGCATAGAGATCTATAACCATAAACAATATAGGAACAGATGTATATTAACCATACAAATGCATACATCAATACAAGATTCAGAAATATACAAGAATATGGAGGAAAACTCAAATAGCTTTATTGATAGAAGTAGTAGAAGAGAGGATTACAACCCAAAGGTCTGACCCAGCACCATCCTCCCATCATGAAAGCCCTCTTCACCTCATGAAAAGCTAGATCACCCAACACTATGATGTTTCACAGAGAAACCAACAACACTTCCTTACAAAATACAAAATTCCAGCCTTTTGGATCTCTAGGATGAGGGATCCATATATACATATTTACAGGTGGGTGAGTCAACTTCTAGAATTTTTATTAGTGTCATTTCTCTGATAGTTCTTGGTTCCACTTGGAGATTTCATGATCTCTTACTCATCCCTGGGCGAATTCAGAGAGCTAAGTGTCAAATGAGCAGTTTCTAGAAGATTCTCAGGGTTTCCACCTAGCAAACTACCTCTGCCATTTGTTTGCTCTCACTCATCGCACCCTATAGAAGGGATTTTTAGTATGCATCACACCCCCTATGTGTAACAGGTGAGATGCATTGCACCCTCAACATGGACCAGTCTGTATGGTCCAGTTTTGACAAGTTCTGAGTATTTTTTTAGGGAAAGCTTATGGGAAATGATATAATCAGCTGACCTTGTTCCTTTAGGGTATGAAACAAAAATTTTGTGGGCTTAGAAGCCCTTGGTTTGTGGACATATGTGATTGGGATTGCAGTGCCCAAATATGTCTATAACACTAAGGAAAAATTTTGGAGGGTGGTTGTAGCTGCTACAATACTTGGCAACACATTGGTAGAACACCAGCTCCTTGAATGGACCTTTTTTGTGAAAAAAGGTCTATCACCTCCAAAATTATTGTTCAATTCTCAGTTTGTCTTGGTCTCACACTAGCTTGATTGTAATATGTAGCATCTGCCAAGCCCTTGGTCGATTGACACACATTCCAAGTCAAGGCAACATAGTTGTTTCAATTGGGGTTGAGGGGTATATTTATGCACAACCATTATAGTCGTTAGAGTATTAGTTTCATCTCTGGTGTTGCTCTGCTATGAGCAGGCCTAGACAGTACCCTAGCGGAGTCACATAGGAACACAAGCATGTCTCTACTACCAACAAGCCTGGTCAATACCCCAGCAGAGTTACTTGCATCACCTCTCTATGCAGGAAGCCTTTCTCTTCTTTCGCCTTATTCATTTTTCATTTTTAATTTTTTCACTTTCCATTTTTTCATTTTTCATTTTTTCATAATTGTGCATAGCACTTATTCATTTCAGAGGTGAAAGAGGGATCCTGACTTATTGAGAGAAGAAGAGGTTGTTCCAAAAGAGAAGAAGTTTATTATACCTCTAACACGCCTGTTAAGATTTTCCCCTTCACCTTACTCTGCTTGACTGAGATGACAAGGGTTAACCCAAAAACAACTGACTAGAGTAGGTGCCATTAGTTAGCGTGCAAGCGTTGTGCTTTCACCAAGTTTCACTTCGAATAGTATGTATTTTCCTTCGATGTATCATGGAATAAAAGTAACAATTTCTTCATACAGAGGTAGGATGATAGATAACAAAGTAGTGATAGCTTCACAAGGCCTCTTGTACTTCACCCAGCTTGTTTCAAGAGTCATACATGGCTTCATGCGGAATTACCTACAAACAAAACAAGTAAACAAACTAGCAATAAAGAAAAGCAGAAGTAGAAGCAAAAACGAAAGAAAATTAAGAAAACAAGTAGGCAAAGAAATAAGTGAACAAAGCAACTAAGCATACAAGAATGCAAGAAAACCAACTAAAATAAAACACTACTCCCACTCATAAATTAATGGTGCATGGGCTTGACCATGTGAAGTGATATTTCCAATGCAGCCACCAGAACATTCGTTGACCCATGTTGGCAAAGGCTTTGTCTGCGAGAAACCTAGTTGTGTGAACTAGCAAGCAAGAAATATATAACAATGAAGAAAACCACACTTTGTGTTTCAAGGTGCCCATGGGACATAAGTGAGTGCAAGTGCATGATGAGCAGTCTGCGGACTTATGATGGTGATCTGTGACATTGCGTGCTGCTTTGAAGCATATTCACACTCTTGACTGTGACATGCAAGCAAAGGAAAGAGACAAAGACAACTTGCGTCATGCAGGTGTGCTTGCAATGTAAGATTCCTTCAATGCATGATGATAGGATCATGCAGTACGAGTGGAGGAAGCATGATCGATCTTCAATGTATACAGATGAGTGATGAGGAGCCTTGGGTGATTAAACAATTTCTTGATCGAAAGTGAAACCAACCTCGGGGAAACGAGGGCCTAATATAACACCCAGCTCGAGCTGAAGTGCCTTGACAATCTTGGGTGTTTCAACTTCATCGTCAGATAGGTCATCATAAACTGGTGGCTTCAAAAAATCAACTGCGATAGAATCATGATTGTGATAAAATATGGAGCATATGGATCATGACAACCATAATCAGAAAAATCAATGATTTCATCGGCGTCCTCATGATTTGATGAATCAAACAGAGGTGTAGATGAAAAGCAAACAAATTCATCCTATCTATTTTTGGAAAAGGCAGATGAAAGATCAACTATATTTTCAATGAATAACTTATCCTCTCCATTGTCAGAGGATGGAATGACATTGGTGTGTCCTACGAGTGATCAATGACGGGTGCATCCGTAGATGAAGATACACATGTGAAATCATGGATCACAGGTTCCCCAAAGATGTCAGGAAGGAATGGAGGGGGTTTAGACTGAAGCGAGTCATCCTTCACTGATTGTTGATGCTGAAGCTCCCACTCACACTCTTCATGAATGACAACGCATGTTGGTTGTGCAACACCAACTCCGTGAGTGGCTTTTTCCTTGTTCACAATAAGTGTAGAGTTTGGAATGGAAGAACAGAAGACAATATCATCTGGAGGAATAACTAAGTGTGAAGATAGAGGTTGTAGAACAAAATGCATATGACAACTCGATGGACTCACAACCAAATTTGCGCAAAAATTAAGTGAAGTGACGTTGGGATGATGTGACAGCTAAACTGATGTGTGTGCATGATCCTCAACATAACTCTATAGTGGTGGAGCTATTTGATGAGGGGATGGTAGAGAGTCACTTGTGAGGTGACCGCATCTGTATGAGATTGTGCAGCTCCATCACTGAGGAATGTTGAGCAAGGTTTTATTTCAAACTTCTTCTTGGGATGAGAAAATTTTTTAATGCAATACTCGAATCTGTCCCAAAGATAGAAAATTTTCACCTAGCTCTTCGAAGCTTGAAACTACAAACCACAGAAGCTTTGCCAAAACTCCATAGTCGATTCATGTAGATCCTTCTATTGTTGTAACATCTTTTGGTCAAGATTTTCTAGATCAAAATGATAGAAAATGTCTTCAATAAGGTCACATAAGTTCTCAAGTGAGTGCACAATGTCAGTCGGTAGGTTGCATAGCCACCGATTTGGGGATTCGCAAATTGTGTATGCAAGTAGAAAACTGGCCTATTTGTCAGAACATCCATCTTCTCATGAAGCATGGAAAGAATTTCATGTAAGAACTCAGGCTAGGCCACTGCACCTTCACCATCATATGTGTAAGTGGACAAGTGATCGAAAAAATCGCTCGTGATTTTGACATCTTCGTGCTTAGAAAAACATCCTGGAGGGAGGAGAGTGCAAGAATCCATTGTAGATATGCAAAGGTTGAAAATGGGATGAGAGGACACATGTTGTCATCTATACCTCCTTCTAGTGCCAAAAATGTTGATGGTGCTGGACCTGCCAACATGTCAGGGGATCTCCCTGGTAAGAAGTCCCAATTAGACCTCAGACCATTTGGTGTAGGATTCCCATCAGTGGGTCGTACGGTAATGCCTTGACCACGATTTCACATAGAGGCAAGTAAGATAACTCTGTTGGTAGCAAGGGCGTGACAACTATAGTGAGCCAAGGAAGGTGCATGAGAGGTTCTAACACATAGGGTTTGAGATGAGTCTGCCCCTTGGATACTTGTGATAGCACGTAGTTAAGAAGGGAACACATGAGAAAGGATGCATCACAACATGGAAGGAGAGTTAGCTAGCAATCCAAAGTGATGGTAAAACCAATAACACGTTTCAAAAAGGTTCATACAGACATACACAGATAGCTCTACATGAATGTGTAAGTAAACATATACATATATCATTGAGAGTAAACTAGATAACATAGAATATAATACAACATATGTATGAAATGTGTTGGCTCCTGTTATATTGAGAAGTGTAAGTTTCGGTCATACAATACATCCATGTCCAACCACTAGTTCTAACAATGGAACGTTATAGCCACAACCACCTGCTCACCCAAAGATATGCACTACCTGTACATAGTGGAGAAGCCAAGATTTGTTACAATACTGTCCAATCTCTCTCCAAGATAGTCTTATCAGAAGCTTGGTTAAACAAAAGCCTTTAAAATGAGTTATGAGGGACTATTTATAGAAAAGGGTGGGGTGACCCTTGACATTCCCCTTTGTGACGGTTCATCTACCCTCATGACGCTTCATTTACTCTATGATTATTATGTCAAACTATCAACAATTGACTTACACTTGACAAGACATTACATTACAATGCACATGTACCCATGTGAGACAAAATGACTTGAGAAAGCCATGCTAGACATCATTATGACTTAGACAACCATGGAAGTCCAACTCTTCAACATCCTTGGCATGATCAATAGTAACATATTGATGCCAAGATCGATAGTCTGTGATGGTGTCTATGTGCTCCAAGGTGACATCTTTCTGAAACCTGACTCTTTCCTCCATAGCATCTGGATACACTGCTCAAGATCCTCTTTCCAACTCGTCTGAAAGAATGTGCATCATTGTCTTTAATGTGGCGAGACGAACAACGTACTTGTGCATGATGTCTACACTTATGGGCAAGTCTAGGCTGGTGGTAATGTGCATCAACTTATCGAAGTATGAGTCAAGCTCTAGTTTGACCTGTGCCTTTGTTTTCGCTTAGGTGAGAGTCCCAATAGATGGGATTGCATATGCGCACACCACAACATCCATACTCTTGAATACACGTGCATGGAAAGCCTGTATACTAGTGATGAGAGGTGGGAGCTCTTCATAGTTCCGGATCTGACTCCAGATATGTGCCTTCAGCTCAACCACACTAGCGTTCATCATCTTAGGCAAGTGAAGTGGGGCTCCGTTGCATCTTATCATCCATGTTTGCATGTAATCAACAGCAGCATGTAAGTTCACCAAGATGTGTGCTCTTTTAGAACATTGTTGTTGCCATCCGTTGATATGGAAAAGTGCATTATGGACGATACCAAACCTGGAGTACAATCCTTGCATAACTATTTCAAGGGACAATACTTCATCTAGTATTGCCTTCTTCAGTTTATCTCGAGAGGATGCTATCACCAACCCTCCTCCTTGCTTGGCCATCTATAGTTCCTTAGCTATTCGCTCATTCTCATCTATTAGAAAGTGAACACTTGAGCTAGTGGCTTTGACATATAGTCTGGTAGAATTGGCCAAGGTTGCTTTATGTTTGCACATTAGGCACAATCACTTGTTCCTCAACTTGTACAGGAGATGTATGATCATCCAAAGTTGACACTCTGTGAAATTTCACAACCCTATGTTGAGACTCGTCGAATGAGATGTTGTGCATATATCCTTCTAGTTGATCACTAAGGATCTAAATGCCTCCTTGGTCACTTGAGACTTGCTCATCTTCTGGATGCAGTGAAGTGGGTATTTCAACCTCTTGGTAATGATGCATAAGGTCGATGTCCTGTTCCAATTATTTTTTCTCCATATCCATATCCAACTATTGCAGTGCTTGCTCTACGTCATGAGAAAAGCCTTTCTCCTATAATGGTTCACCTTGTCTACCTGATGACAGCTGCTCTGATGATTCCACTACCTGTACGGGTATTGTTTCATCTATTTTCACATGTTGCACCCCCTATGGTATCTATTGTTGTTGTGCTTCCCTCTCATGTTTGCACAACTCTTGTTCCTTTCAGAGTTGCTCCTTCAGCTCATTCAACTCCTTTCTTTGTTTCCTCCATTCTTCTCTTCTCCTTCTTCCTTTGTGTGATTCGCTTGTCATGTTGTTGCCTCTTTACCCCTATAGCCAAAGATACTTTCTCCAAAAGTGGATCTGCTCGGAACTTGCATCTTTTCTCTTCCTCCATGCAATTGAAAATCTTCCTCTTGTCCTTGTCGCACACTAGTATGCTTACTTCTGCTACTGCTATTGCTTCTGATGTTGGTACTCTCCGGGATGATGCTTCATGTTGCTTCACTAACCACTCCATAGTGAAGCTGACCTATTCATTTTGTCTAGAGAAACTGTAGCAATATCTCCATGGGTCCTCCTCTGCCCAATGAAATGCCTCGTGGATCCAATTGAACTGTACTCTCATGCAGTGACCTTTATCAAGACAATGTGGGTCATACGGATTGTAACTTCGAAGGTCGAATGGATGCTTCTTCATCGGTTCTACTTTGACATCCTCTTGCATGAAACTAAGGATCTCGTACAACCCAATCTGCAACAAAAGAGTGAGCCAAGGTTACATCTTCTTCCGATGCAATCTAGATGCCAATCCTATCGAGATGTGATATGCTACTTCATGCCTAACGAGTATGTTCAAGGCAAACTTCAGTAGAACATGTGGAGGTTTCTCTATGTTGATCATTCGTATGAAGATGCCAGATGGTGAGGCATACCAATTAGCAATGTCTATCAGTGCCTCTATTGTTGCCTTCGACATGCAGGGTGGATCGTGTTCGAATATCATCTTGTAAATTGAGGTGAAAAAATGATCAGATAGCCATGTGATTACTCCTCTGAAGCTGCATTAGAAAACCAACTTACAACAAGTGTTCACAACAGTCTCTGCCCACTATGCTCACTCCAAGCATGACAACTCCTGTCAGGCACAGATTGCATATAAGATGTAGGTGTACATGTACACCTCTATTTGCATATATTTGGGTGACGGCCGAGCCTTTGGTACCTATTCCATCTGCTAATGAGCCAACATGCTCGGCCAGTTACATAGTTTTCCCTCTTTGGCCAATTGGTCCAACGTGATCACCCAACTTTGTGGGAAGGGTTCTCTGCTTTCTTTTCCATATAGTCGACATGCAAATATGACCAAGTAATGATATGCCTTCCGCAGTATCTTCCTCTTGTAGATCTGGTTAGGTGTCATCTTCAATCTAGCTGGCTCCTTTACCCAGTTCTGTAGAATATCTCTAGAGTTGGCATTGCTGCTGGGTAAGATGAAGGGATTCTCCATGATAGTCATGGGCTCAAACATCTAATACATCTCATAATAATCTTGTGCCCAGAAGGTTGTAATATTCATCCCACTAACACTGGTAAAAGTCATCGTCTTGGGATTAGTGTCCGAGACGATCCAGTGTATCATGTCCATGCATGGGAACGCAGGGTATCTGCATGTAATCTAGTACAAACTGGACTTGTGAATGTTTACATACACCTAGAGGTCTTCGACATGTTCCCTAAAAGTGCCTACAAATGTTTCATTGACCTCTTGCCATTTTAGCTTGATGTCCTTGTCTATACACAACATGGTATCTTCATAGATCGGTAGACATCCGAACACCTGTTCAACTGCTACTCCAGTTGCACTTCCATCAGTGTCCTTTGATCTAGCTCTCTTAGAGGCCATTGATCCTATACTACTAAGAGGTGGATGAACACCTGAAAGATATAGAGACAAATCAACATGCATGGTAAGAAATCTATCAACGAAACCAAAGAAAATTCAGGAATGACATGACACATACCTAGGGATTGATAGACAAAGAATGCACAATTTATTCTAGGAGGCTGAGAAACTGGCTACCAGACTTGCGCAAAACGTAGTCATGGCTATCTATGCAGGCTAATCGGCTACCGGATTTGCACAATGTGCAATCAAGGTTGATTGTTGACTGCTGGAGTTACGAAATTCCAGTTGGCAATGACTGCAAGCTATGTGACTGCATTGCACAATTTTCTGGGCCAGCAGTTACTATCCCTCAGAAATGCACAAAGCAGTGCGAGAGGATAGTTCCTAGGAAGAAATGCACATTTCTAGAGAGGAAGACAAAGCCTTCTCCAGATTACACAATGTTGTCTTAGTGAGGCAGAGTCTAGGCCAAGGCTAGTCAGACTCACTGATGGGCAACTGAAAGAAAATATGATAGTGAATGCATGGAGATACTAAGTGAAAGCATAAGTGATTGATCATGCATGCAAAAATTGAATGAAAGATTCAGAAAATAGAACAAAATTCATGTGGGTGAAGTGATTCGCCGAATCGACGAGCATTCGTGCAACACAGTTTCATGCATGCGACAGTAGTGAGATGGCAACAAAAAATGAAACAATGCCAGTACAAGCTAGTATGCATGTAAATGATAGCGAGCATTCAAAGAAATCAAGAAAACAACACTCACACATGTGAAAACACAAAAAACAACAGAAATGCTAAAAAAGACAAGTTGAGACCACTTACCAGTGAATAGCTGAGTTGGATGTGTTAAAGAGTTTTGGATGTGCTATGGGATGTCAAGTCTCCAAGATTGATGTGAAAAAATAAGCTCTAATGCATCAAATAAATAATTTTGGGCTCATGATGCTCATGCCACAAATATAGGAAAAAGCGACACTTTGAGGGGGGATTCTAAAATGAACATTGCATGTAAGCTCCATCTGCTAAAAGTAGCTCCCTAAAACAAGGGATGTTTTTTTGCATGTTCCCTTTTTCTATTCTAGGGAAAAGAAAGCCATGCATGCAAGTCCAGTTTCCTTGTTCCTAGGTGGAACTAGTCAACCCAACTACACATGCAAGAGGCTGCTTAACTTTTGGGAGAAAATGTTCATTTCTAGATGGGAGTTGGGCTAGCTGCCTAGGATATTTGCACAATTTTTCGGCAAAGCAACTAAATGCTGCCTAGGATTGCATAATTCCTAGGTTGAACAACCTTGCTAGGAAGAATTGTGCAATTTTTTAGGATGATGCTTGACTAGCAGGATTGCACAATTCTAAAGCCGAGCAGGCTTAAAGACATAATTGCACAATTTCTGGAGGGAAATATGGTTGCCCTTTAGAATTAGAGAAGTTCTTGAGGGAGCTACTCAACCTGTAGCTGCAACAAGTCTAGAGGAAAAACCTATGAGGGAAATGCATCAAGCTTTGATTGATAGGTTGTATTTTCGCAAGAAAAACACTGAAGCTTGTGTACTTGATGAAATAAGACAAGGTGTTGTGAAACGTTGGTATGGAGGCTCGAAAAAAAAGCTAAGAAAAATTTTTGGAGGGTGGTTGTAACCACTAAAACATGGATCTAACATTTGGAAAGTAGTGTGTGAAGGTTGTGGAAAATATCTAATTCCAGATGATGTTTTGCAGTAGGATGCACAAGCACGGTGTATAGTGTATGAGAAACTTCATAATGATGATATGAAGAGACTAGTGGGTTTGAAACATGCCAAAGATATGTGGAACACACTAGAATCCATATTTGGAGATGGTACCCACAAAAAAATTGAAAATGAGAAGAAGAGAAACAAGAAGAAGAAGTAAAAGAAGAGTTTCTAGAAACAAGAATATCAACTACAAGAATCTCATTCTTCTAGTGTGCATGATCTAACAGATGATGATAAGAAACTGGAAAGTCATGCTCCTAAAGGTATCAATATTTATGATTTTCTATTAAGTTATAGTCTTGATGATTCTAATTTAGATCATGCTAAAGCACATAGTGAAGATGAGAATGTTATTAAAAGTCTTAGATCTGAGATTTGTAGACTAACAACTGCATGCAAGGATCAATATAAACTTTTGTAGATCTCTGATGACAAGGACGCCAAGCTCAAGGAAGAGGCTGTGAGCTTGAAAATTAAAATGGCAGAGTTTGAGAGAGTTGAGGAAGGAATGAGGAAACAATATCAAGTAAAGGTATAAGAGTTTGAGAAATTAGATTCTGAAATTGTTTCCTTTGAGAAAGTAGTGGACGATGGAGAAGAGTACCATGGCCTTGGATAATTTGATTGAAATCCAAAGATCACCATTGGATAAATCTAGTCTTGGATTTCAAAAGGGTGAATCTAGTTTTCATGCAGGTAATAACATCATATAAGAACCAAGAAACCTATTGCAGACAATACTAGTAGAAAAAATAAGAAACAAGGAACCAAGAAGTAAATCCAACAACGAGTTAGAAAACAAAAGAATCAACAATAGAAAAATAAGCAGAACCAACAACAGAGTAGAAAATCTGAAGGTGCATCTACATTTAGAAGATCCTTTTCTCCTAGATATGTTTGTGGCCGATCCATTAGATTTCAAAGGAAGAAAAAACCTTTCATTCCTTTGATGCATTAGATACAATGCTACAATTGTCACAAGTTTGGGCATATTGCAACAAATTGTTGGAGCAAGATGTATAGACCATATCAACAGAGATTCGAACAATATCAACAGCCAAAGACAATTTCCAATAGGTATACTTGTGATTTTTATGGTTATTGTAACTCATATCACTTGTTTGGCCATAACACAATAAATTGCAGGTCTAATCATTAGAGGAGAGACAAATTTCATGCACTATTTAGATTTTCCATGAGTAGAAGAAGAGTTGATCCTCTTAACCATGTGGAGTGCTATATTTGCCATAGATTTCGCCACATGGCAAGAGATTGTTTGCTGCCCCATTACTCAAGGAAAAATCCTCAAAAGCATAAAAAACCAAGAGGATATAGCACAAAACTAGTGAAGGGAGAGAAGAAGCTGATAAAGGAAGAAAGGAAGAAACCAAGACCATTTGGAAGAAGAAGGAGCTTCATCTCTTCAACTAGTGCAGAATATTCCCTCCTACAGTCCATTGTTATTTCATTCATACTTATTAAGGAATACAGATTATGGGAGGTGCACAACCTTAGGGGGAGCATATTATGGAGTTTACGACAACATATGATGAGTTCATTTTAGCCTCATGCAAATTCAGGTCCATAGGATCAGTGTGTCTTATTGGAGGTGAAGTGTATTTTTATGTCTAATCTATTTTCTTTGAGTTTATTTATCAGTGGATTAGCTATGTTGTCACTGATAGTGCTTGGAGCAGCTGCATGTTGGAGTGGTTATGATGCTAATATTGATATGGCAATCATGCATTGTCAAGATGTGGTGAGAAATCACACATTCAGGGGGAGGATTCGTGCTTCCAATTTTTTTTGGAATGTGTTGGCATCGTGTTTCATGAATATTTTTGTTACTGCTACCACACATTGCATGTTGGATGAGCTAGTATGGTTGCATGACAAATTTGGCATTGATTTTATTGCTAGATGATATTATGCCATGTGTATGTTACTGCCATGGATATTTATTGGCTCATCTAGATTTTGCACTTTAGTGATCATGTTTTTATCTAGATGCATTATGCATGTTGCTGCTCATATATGCAGTATACTTGTGTTGTTGCTCGCCAATTTCTTACTTATGCCTCATTGATGATATATTGCTCACCTTTAGTGAGGATAAGTATTAGTCGTTCCCTATGATGCTTGGTATGTTAGATTTTGCTGCTCGAACATAATGCTATTGTTGCTACTACTACCTATGATGCATTATGTTGTGGATGTATTTACTGTTGCTTATGACATATTCCTATGTTGATGCTATTATTTTACTTTCTTTTTGGTACAAATGAGGAGTATGGTGGCTACATGGTGATTTTGCTGTAGGATATTTGTTGATGGGATGATGGCCCATGCACTAGAACAATTTTCGGTCAATGTTACTATTTATTATTGAATTTGGAGAGCTTATGCTATATCTCATGGAGGCCTTGTGTTTGATGGATATACCATGTCTCACATAGTGTTGATGCTACCATATGGAGCATATGTTGATGCTCATTGTTTCCATGTACTCAGTTATTTCATGATTTTGGGATGTATTGATGATTGCATCATTGTGTACAGATGTAAAATCCATTTATTGTCATTATGTCATCTTTTGGGAACATTTCTCATGGAGATACCCATGGTGTTGAGTGTGTATTGTCATTTACTATGTATGGGTCAATGGAGTCCAAGTCAAGAATTTTATAATGTATATCTTTGATGTAGCCCCACTTCATTGGGTGCATGATGTAAAATTGGTTTCATAGAGTCATGGTCGGTGATATGATGTTTTTTAGAGGATTCGTATATCAGTCCTATGTATATGTCACAATCATGTAATTACTCCATGAAGCATATTGTATTGTAATGTATTGTATATCATGTCAAAAGTGAAGTTGGAGTCATGGTCATGTGGATTAGTCTATTGCATTTATGAGGGAGGCTAATTGCAGTAGGCAGAGTGTATGGTATCTTCATTACATGCTTAGGGAGACAATGTTCAGTGTTCAAAGTTGGCATGGCATTGGTAGTGGTCTTAGCAGCCATTTTCCTTGGAGGAGACACTTCTTTGGGATGCATCAATTATGGTGTTTAGTATGAAAAGGGGAGAACTCTTCTCTTTCGAAACATTATTGGCATGGTACTTCCATGTTTGCATGGACCTTTTCCATTGATGTTAAAGGGGGAGAGATTTTGGATTGATGAATTAGCCTCACATGTTTTGTTGAGGTTGCCATCAATGCCAAAGGGGGAGTTTGTTGGCATTGTGGTGTTGGCATTGATGTCAAAGATATCTTGGTGATGTTGGTCATATGCATGAGTGTTGGATGCATGATTGGTGAGGGTCTTGTTAGGTTGCATGGATGTGAACATACTTATGACTAGACCTAGTAGAGATGATGTTGTGGCTGCTGAGTGGAGATGGATTCCACATGATGTGTTGATTGGCGATGCTTCCACTATAGGAGGATGGTGAGCTTCTCATGGAGTGAGATGTTTTTCCTATAGGTAGTTGGAGTGATTATTTGTTGGTGCTGCATATGTCTCCACTTGCCTTGGATACATTGGTTTGTTTCTTCATGTGATGGTTTGAGGTTGCTTTTGTTGGTGGTGCTTCCACCAGTGTTGGGGGCATTTGTATGGCATGTCTCTGATGCTGCAGGACTTGAGGATGTTTCTACAGAGGATAGAGATAATGTATAAGAATTTTTCATAAGAAATCACATTGAAGATTTTGGTCGATGCATTTCAACGAGTGTGGTTCATCTTCAGGACATGATGAAGAAACAGATTTAGGAATAGGGTTAAATAAGAGACAAGTCAACCTAACAACTAGAAGATAACAACTATATTTGACTTGGGGAGATAAAAGCTATATTTGAATAGGGGAGAGAAAGAGGGGGAATGTTAAATTATTATAATTATTATTTTTTAATAAAAATATATTTATATTATATATATTTAATATATAAAATATAAATATAACAACTAATATATATAATATATTATAATATATATATATATATATATATATATAATATAATATATAATAATGGTTATTTATGTCCATATATGTAAATAAGTTAATATAAAGAATCAAAATTAATTACTTATATAAATCTAATATATAAAGAAACTAAAGATTAGGGTTTTAGAACTATCTAATTTTATTTATTTTATCTTTAAATATATATACGGTATAATCAAAGAAGATAAACTACCAATAAGAATTAAATGTCTATATATTCTATATTATATTAATGATTAAAAATTAATAAAAATAGAGAAAAATACATATTATATTATTTATTAAACAATAATATAAATAATAATAATGATTCTCATAAAATGTTGTTCAAAAAAAAAATACTAAGCGGCCTGGACAAAGGCAGAGAGAACTAAGAAGAGAGGGAGGGAATCCAATAGCTACTAATTTTCCAGCCATAGTCCCTATTAATATTACTGGAAGACCTCTCATTTTCACTGGCTTCCCTAAATTTGATATGGTGGAAATGAGGAATCTCAGCGATAACCCTAGCCTCCTCAATGCATATATGATGCTTTAGCATGCGAGGACCAAATCTTCATCTTTCGCTGAACATGTGGAGAATACCACACATCATATATGCATTAAGGAGGCTAGCATTATCACTAAGATTCCTCATTTCCACCAGTGCGAGTTTAGGGAAGTCATTGAAATTGAGAGGTCTTCTAGTAATATTAATAGGGATGACGGATGGAAAATTAGTAGATGTTGTATTCCCACCATCTCTTCTTAGTTTTCTTTGTCTATGTCTAGGCCCCATAGTTTTTTTTTTTTAACGATATTTTATGAGCATTATGATTAGTATTTTATAATATTGTTTTAATAATATATATAGATTTTAATCTTTTTTTATTAATTTTTTAATCTTTAATATAAAAATAGGTTAATTACACATTTAATTCTTTATTGGTAGTTTAATCTTTGATTATACCATTATAATATTTAAATAAAAAAAATAAATTAAATAGTTCTAAACCTAATCTTTAGTTTCTTTATATATTAGATTGTTTATAAGTAAATAATTTTGATTCTTTATATTAACCTATTATAACATATATCAACATAAATAACCATATATATATAATATAAGTTTACTATACTATATTTATATATATTTAAATATATATAATATAATATTATTTATTAATATATTATGAATATAGCAATATAACATAATAAAATAAGATTAGTTATTATTTTTAATCTTTGATTATTATATAAATGAGTCAAATATCATCAAATATATTTATTATCTTCTAGCTGTTAGGTTGACCTATCTCCCTATGTAACCCTCTTCCTAGATCTGTTTCTTCATCATGTCTTGAAGATGAACCACACTTGTTGGTTCGAAACGCGTCGATCAAAATATTTGATTTGATTTCTTCCGAAAAAATCATATACATTATGATATGGATCACAAATATTTGACTTCGAGGACAAATATGCTGCTACAGGTGTCAGAGAGATTGAGGTTGTTGCTTGAGGAGTAGGAGGTGTTGGTCTTGGTCCTAAAGTTGGTAGAATAGGTCTAGCATGTATTAGACTTGTCCCTTGCCTATTCATTAGTTTTAGACCTATTGTAGAGGCTTGGAGGAGTTTAGAAGAGTAGAGGAATATGATGGATTAGGTGGCAGAGGTTTTGGACTGAAGAACAATTGTTTTACTTCAGTTTTAGGCCCAGTTGTTGAGTATGGTGTTTGGATAGAAGTGGAAGTTTTGGATTGGACTTTCTGGACAAATGAAGATTCATTTCAAAATTATGAGGCATGGGTTTTGTGCACAATGGACCCAATTGTCTTCCACTATGATCAATTTTTGAAATACAATCCAGATTGCAAGAAAATGAAGGTTCTGTATCCTAGACACAAGCATAGAGGCTTGTGGGAGCGACTCTGGTCGTTGGCATAGTGTGTCATGAGAATGACTAATGACCTAGACTCTTGAATACTGTGTCATGGGAGTGACTGAGCCTATAGATTAGTTTTCTATATGTTTCTCGCACTCCTCATTTTTTTATTTGGTTTTTATATTATATCCTGGTCAGAAATTTTGAGTACGTGGTTGTGGTGTCTCTAGAAGTGGATCAAGTTTGAAGATATCGAAAGGATAATGTAATTAGTGCTTGATTTGGTTAATATGCCTTGGTAAACCAAATCAAAAGCATGGGAAAGGAGTTGTTAAGTCGTCCATAACTTGTAGCATTTACTGATTTAATCATCTCAGGAATTTTATAAACAAAGGAAGACATTGAGTTTATTGAGTTGATTGATTGTCTAGAGTGTGTGTTGAGTGAGTGAGAGCTTGGAGAGAAGTTCACAAACTATGTGAGCCATATTATGCAGATTTACTGAATCAGTTTGCAGTTGTATTAGTAGTGAGCTAAAGCACACTTTAGCCATTATGTTTATGTAGTGAGTGAGTTGCTTATGTGTTATTATAGTAGTGATTGAGGAGATTTATTTTATGTTTGTGTGGATATTTTTCTATGGAGTTTTGATGGTAGTTGTTGCTGCAAATTTATTGTTGTTTTGATGCTATGTTACGGCAGTGCTCATGTTGAGCGAGTTTTCATAGTCCAGTTTGAAAATAGATGAAAGGAGGTTCACATGGAGGTAGTCAAGACATGGAGGCTTTGAGTAGACAGTGACTTGGTGGATTTAGTAGATGGAAGAGTTTTCTCCATCCAATAGGAGTTGGATAGTCCCATCAGAGTGGGTGAGGATTGATTGATCGTGGTAGCCTTCAGCGGATGGTAGTCTCATGGTCCAAGAGAGAAATAGGTTTGTGTCTGAAAGGATTGAAATACTATGAAAGAAGCAATTCTTCAAGGCTAATTGGAGTGAGATTATCCATGTATAATTTTTTTAGCTATTAATAATAGAATTGAGCAGTGCAACAATAGTAGGGTGGTTTTTCCCTCGAGATGGGTTTTCCAACATAAACACTTGTGTCACCGTGTTAACTGGTTTTGTGGTTGCAAGTTTATTTTTGTTGCACTAATATCTAATTATATGTTTCAATTTATGCATGCTAAAGATTAAATAATTGGAGAAAAACTTTATCAGTGCCCTCACTACTGATTCCCCCCCCCCCCTCAGTAGTGAATATATTTCCAACAAGTTGTTAACTAGTTTTGAGCATACAGGTGTTTCATGTGATCAGTGATCAGTCCTTAGGAAAAGTGCAATAAATTTGGAGGAAATTCCTATATTTTAGTGCTGATTTCCTGAGGATTATGTAAGGAAATGGGAGGCTTGGTGAGCAAAGAATTAGCTATGTGCTGGAAAGAGTTATTCATTGAGCAGAGAAAAAAGTTATTCTTTTATAGGTTGAGCTTAGAGCTGGAGCTAGCAAATGTAATAATTTCTTTATTCATCTGAATAATGCAAAGAGGCTTGGGGGTTTTTCCTAGTTTGGATTCCCTAGAAATTAATGTGCATTTGTGTGTTTTCTTATTGCATGTATTTGCATGTTTTCTAAATTGTGATTTACATTCTGCAACTCAATAGAGTAGAATTGTGTCTCTTGTTTCCAAGTTGAAATCTTGAGAAGTTATAATTTCTTTAAAATTTCTACATACTTCGTGAACATCCAAATGATGTATGTGCCTTAAAGAGGTTGTGGTGTTGGTGTCCATATGTATTCCTCCCAGCATTGTGTTCTAATCTTGTGTGGAGCTATAAATCTTCAAGTAAAGGCCTTGTTATATTGCAGTTTGATAGTGCTAGTTATGATGTTGATGT
>APFE030838720.1:94036-104566 GCA_000404065.3 Pinus taeda
GGAGGACCTAGTAACTTCCCTCCATTGCACTATAAATTAAGGCATTGGGTCAGTTGCTAGGGAGGTTAGAAGCTGAACATTTTGAGGGTAAATGCTGATGGAATTGGGACTTCATAGTTAAAATTGAGAGGAGAGATCACATACCTTTTGGTTTCATTTGGAAGTGAGTGAAACTTATCAAAGTAGAGGAGACTTCTTGTCAGACCCTGGGAGGAGCTTGTAAAACATCAAGGCACAGGTTGTAAAGTTCTTCTTTATTTGAATTAATACAATCAGATTCATTTTTCTCAATAAATTGTCTTATGTGGTTTGTTTCATAATCTCCTTGATCATTATGATGAATATGCTTTATGATATTGGCTTTTCAGGTGCTATTTAATTTGGTTTCTTGTTTGTGTTTGCAGAATACACTTCAAGGAAGCTCATTTGGAGCGAGGGAGCGAGGCTTCCAAAAAATTGCATTGGACCCAAGGTAGGCCTAAAACACTTGTTTGCCTTTGTTTTACTTGCATGTTTAGAGAAGGATAGTTTTTGATTGGCTTGCTTGTCACTAGATATCAGTAGATACTAGGAAGGTCGATCTTGTCCGCAACCTCGACTCATTCCGCGTGACAATATGAAACAAAAATTTTAGGGGCTTAGAAGCCCTTGGTTTATAGACATATGTGATTGGGGTTGCAGTGCCCAAATATGTCTATAACAGATTGGTCAACATTACCTTAAGGAGAATATTGTCCTTCTTTTAGCCGACTGCAAGAGAGATAGTGACAATGTCTTGGAGTGTAACTTTGACATGTGTGACATGACTTCATGACTTCTTAATTATATTCATAACAAGACAAAAAAACCTAAAGACATTAAGAAGAAGTCTTTGACCTATGAAAAACACTTCTTTCTCATGAAACCCATGATGCAAGGAATACAACAAATACATTTGTTTCTTCTTTTCATGAAATAATAATTATAAGTCATTATGAAAAATGAACCTAATTAGCCCTTTCTTTAATAAGGGCAAGACCACAGTCACTTCCAATCCTTTTTTTCTGCCTAGACTTGCTCTCTACACTTGCAGTAGTCCTTTCTTGAGAGTCCATGCTAGTATGTTGCAATTCTGGGTTGTTTTAGCCCTCATACAGACCTCAAATTTCCTTCTAATCACTGCGTCATGCTTCAGAATGGCTCCATAGGCATACAACAACCTTGTTTGAGGACAATCCACCCATAAACAAGCCCCTCCCTGCAAATTTTGAGACTTATAGCACATTCGAAGCTACCAGAAATCAACACTCCCTCTTAGCGAGGAATGTGCTCTAGCAATGCACCCTGCTGGAGCATCACCCTGTTCCGTAACATCTCCTTCTGCATTGCTGATACCTAACATCTTGTCCACCAACTACTATGCAAATGCTACATCTGTATTGTTGTTGACCTTGCCACTACCAACACTGCATCCATACTGCAACTCCCTCTGAAATTCTGCATTCGTGCTGTTGTTGGCCCTGCCACTACCAACATTGCATCCTTCTCCAACTGCTACTGCTAATTCATCAACAATGTAAAAGCATCCCAAATACTAAACTAACTGTGTTCAGTATGATGCATCTCTTTGCTGGAGTCTGACTACTGCTTGTCTCTGCGTTGACCCTATGAAGCCTCTGCGCTGTTGCTGACTCTGCTCTGCGCCAATTGCATTGCTGCCAACTCTGCTCTATGCTTCTCAATCTTCGACACTCCTAGCCGTTGCAACTGTCACTCTGGCACTCCTCTGCACCAACTGACACTGGTCCATCCTGCTACCACTAATTTGGGCTCCCGTAGTAAGGTATTGATCCGAGAGGTGGACTCCTCAAGGATCCTACCCATCTGAAACAACTCTGAGGGATTTTATTATTAAGCAGTAGTAATTTCTGAATACAATCTCTGGATGCCTTCCCGAAAATCAAGTTACAGAGAATATCACTGAATCTTATCACTTATGGGCAATCCAAGCCCATACGTGACTCTTGTGGTGCTCCCCCCTCCAAAACTTGAACCCTAGGGCTTGGAGTACCTCCCAAGCTACTAAAAAATCAACACTCCCTCTTAGTGAGGGAGGTACTTCCAAGACTAGGAAGTAACTCATCATCATCATCACTACTGGCAACACTCGCCCAACTCTTGGAGCTCATCACTGCAGCAATCGTTGTAGCATGAATTATGCCTCTCCCAAAAGTGTCACTGTCACTGGAAGCATCCTGCTTCTTCTTCTTCTCCTGTATCATTTTCCAATCCCTCCATGATTCCTTCTTGGTAGATGTGGAAGCACCCTTTCTCCCCATTGACTGCACACTCTTCTTGGGCTGAAAATTATCCCTCTATATCTGCAAGCTTCCGCTAGAACTTGACTCCCTCTGAGCCTCTGGAATCTGGACCTTCTTCTTTGGAACTTGCACCTGTACCGCAACGGTTCGCGGAGCGCAGACTGAGGTCTCACCTGAAACAGTATGGGGGATGCTGGAACTAGGTTTCCGCAGCCTTGAGATGTCTGAGGGGTTGATTTATTCCAACTGTAAATATCTTCGCATAGGTTACTTTGTGCACTTCCTTGACCTGCGAGGCCTTTGTGCCCTGTTATATTCACCTTCGCGCAACCCTAACCAGGCGCTAAGGAGCTTTCACGCTACTAGAGCAGCAATTTGCACTATTTCCCCAAGTCACACCGTGGATCTTACTTATCTTCTTATAACATTTAGTTATCTTCGCGTAAAAAGATACCTTCTATTAGATTTACTTATTCAACACATTCTTAGAAGTTCGCACAGTAAATAAATAGTAAAATTGTAATTCATACCCAATATACTTCAATGCATAAAACAAGAAAAGATACACATAAATATGATAAAACTTCTCTTTATTAATGCTTCAATCGGTTACGAACTCAATCCGCCTTACACACTCAATTGCAGGGGTCCGCGCACTCAACTTTAGACTACTAGGCCTCTGTGCAGTCAGCTGCAGGCCTTCTCCTACTCTATGACCCAAAGACATGACTCTACACTCGACTCAATGCTTCATGGATTGATTCCCTCTCTTCGATTCCTTTTTTCCCTTTTTAAACTTAGAGCCTCACTTTATTTATATAATCCCATGGTCCGTGGACCATAGGTAGAACTCTCAAGCTGACACTACAATTACAAAAGTAAGGCCGGACAACCCTATGACTCAATTACAACTTCGCGCTCTGCGCCCCCAACTCGCGGAGTCTTTACATCAGACTTAGTCAAAACTTGGGCTTTAAGCCCCAAAACTTTCCTTGGGGGGATCCCATGCCCAACACTCTTCTAGGCCTTCCCAAAAGTTGGCATAACTACTAAGATTTGATGAATGGGAGGGATAAATTATCAGATTGGGAATTCTTATGGTCCGATTTGGTATAAGAAGAAATAAGGCGAAATACTAGAGCTGGAAGTTCCAAAAAGGGAGATGATGAAGAAAAATTTGCATTGGTTGGAAAGGGAAAGAAGGGCAAAGGGAAGAAATATTAAACCAAACCAGAACCTAGCCAAAGGGGTAAGAAGAAGGACTTGTCCAAAACAAAATGCTTAAATTTTCATGAATTTAGGCACTATGCCACAAAGTGTCCACACAAAAAGTCTAGAAGGAAGAACTAAGTAGGAGAAGTAGGTGAAGCATTGGCTTCATAGTTCAAGTTAGACTTCATGCTGATCACATGCATGACCAAAACTATGATGGGGAGTGTGTGGTACTTGGAGTTAGATTCCTTGTTCCACATGACAGGGTGTAGATAGTTTTTTAGTGACCTGGTGGAGAAAGATCTCTATATGCATATTGAGCTTGGGAACGATGGAAGGTATAGTGCTAATGGGATTGGTACAACAACCTTTAAGAGGAAGTCAGGATCCCCTCTTCACTTCAAAGATGTTATGTTTGTACCAAGCCTAAAGAAGAACCTCATCTCTTTAGTATTTTTGAAAGACCCTGTCTATGTTGTGATCTTTAGTAAAGGGAAAGCCTTTTTGAGACACATAGATATTGGACAAGTGAAGCAAATCGAGGTTCATGTGAAGAACTTGTATAAAATTAATGTGGAAGAGTACACTGCATTAAGAAGTAAGGAAAAGAAAGTGCAGAGTCACGATGTTAGTGAACTCTGGCACAAGAGATTGGGCTATTTTCATCATGGCACCTTAAAAATTATGCAACAAATTACCACTAGCCTCCCTAAAGGATCACTTGAGCAGTAGGATGTCTACAAGGGTTGTACATTGGGGAAGTATGTAAAACCCAAATTCCATGATCGAGACAACAAAGCAAACACAACCCTGGAGAGAGTCCACTCTAATGTTTGTGGACCCTTCTTGGCAACCTCCACTACCAGACATAAATACTATGTTATTTTTATTGATGATTTCTAAAGAAAGTGTTGGATCTTCTTCACGTGGAAGAAGGATGAGTCATTCTCAAAATTTGTAGAATTCAAGGCACTATTTGAGGAAGACAAAAACAATAAGGTGAAAGATCTTGGGAGCCATAATGGAGGCGAGTATGTTTCGAATGACTTCAAGGAATTTTGTGCCAAAGAAGGAATCCAAATAGAACTGATAACTCCCCACAAATCACAATAGAATGTGGTAGCTGAGAGAAAGGACAAGAGCATTGTGGGAGAAGAAAAAGATATACTACATGATGAGGGCATGCCACTACATTAGTGGGCAGATGCATGTAACACAACAATCTACTTGTAGAACTAGAGTCCTCATCGGATTCTTGGTATGGTTACATCAGAGAAGGATTTCTCGGGGAGAAATATGGATGTGTCCCATTTCAGAATTTTTGGAGCCTCTGCTTACTGCCATGTCTCCAAAGATTTGAGGAAGAAACTTGAGCCGATAGTAAATATGGGAGTTTTTGTGGGTTACACCGAAACTCCACACAATTACCGAGTGTAATTACCTTCCCTCATAATGACAATTGTGCGAAGGGATGTAAATTTTGATGAGGAGAAAGCAATGAGATGCTCTCTTGAGAGGGAGATTCAAATCCCATCATAAGATGAGATTTTAGCTCTAAAGGAGGAGCCTAAAGAAGTTTTGGAGTAACCACAAATGGAGGTGGAGAGAGGAGGCATAATGGATACATCTACTCAAGCAAAACCATCTAGAGAAGATAGAAAGAGAACCAGGGAACCCGATGGATTGGTGCAAGATGTGAAGGAGGATGTGGGAGTTCCTTCAAATTTGCACAGGAAAAGGAGGCCACCTGAGAGGTACACTGGCTACATGGCTCTAACGACTGAGCTTGTAGAGACTAAACCATCCTCTTTTGAGGAAGTAATTGAGAAACCAATTTGGTTGATGCAATAGTGGAAGAATATGAATCCATCATGAAGAAAAATGTTTGGGAAGTGTTCCCAAGACTAACAGATAGATCAGTTGTGGGTTTGAGATGGATCTTCAAGGTTAAGCATGCAATAAATGGAAGCATAGAGAAGTATAAGGCTAAGTTTTGGGCCAAAGGATTCTCTCAAGTTGAGGGACTTGACTATGAGGAAATTTTTATTCCGTAGCAAGGTATTCATCCATTAGATCAGTTCTTGCACTAGTTGCGTAGATTGGGTGGAAGGTCCACCAGATGGATGAAAAAATAGAATTTGTCAATGGTGTTATTGAGGAGGAAGTGTACATAGAGAAACCAAAAGGATTTGAGGCATTTGATCAGAAGTATCATGTGTGCAGACTCAAGTGAGAATTTTACAGTCTCAAACAAGCAGCCCAATCTTGGTACATTCAGATTGATAGTTTTCTCAGTAGATTGGGCTTCAGCAAAAGTGAAGCGGATGTGAACCTCTATCATATTTTGGTAGAAGTTAAATTTCTTATCATTGTTTTATATGTTGATGGTTTAATATTGACAAGTGATGAGCAGTTGATCAAATCTTGTAAGGAAGACATTGCAAGGGAATTTGAGATGAAAGACATGGGTTTCATGCACTACTTCCTTAGGCTGGAAGTATGGAAAGGTGATGGGGATTTGTTTATGTCTCAAGGAAAGTATGCCTCCAAGATACTACATAGATTTCACATGGAGAGTTGTAAGCCCATGGAGACACCTTTAGAGACCAACTGGATGAAGGAGAATGCCACTTCAGGTGAAGAGGTTAATGCTACCATTTACCGGTAGCTAGTGGGTTCACTGATGTATCTTGTGAACACACGTCTAGATATGTGCTATGCTGTCATCCAACTGAGCCGAGCTATGGTCAGGTTGACTAGATTGTATTGGAAGGCAGGTAAGCATGTTTTATGGTACCTCAGAGGTACTACCCAATATGGATTATTGTATAGACGGGCAGAGGGAGTGAAGCTGTGTGGCTTCATAGATGTAGATTGGGCAGGGAGTCCATCCGACTGAAATAATACATCAGGTGGAATTTTTAGTGTTGGGTTTGCAGTAATTTCCTGGTACAACAAGAAGTAGAGGTCTGTGGCATTCAACTTAGTATAAGTTGAATACATGGCTACAAGTCAAGCAACCTGTGAGTCGATATGGATGAGAAAGACACTTGTGGGACTGTTTGGTGAGGAGATGGATCCAACTATGAACTATTGTGATAATCAGAGTTGCATTAAGCTCTCTGAGAATCCAATATTTCGTGATTGATCCAAGCATATAAATATCTGGTATCATCATTTATGGGACTTTGTCCAGAGGATGATAATGTTGCTACAATACATTCCAATAGAGGAACAATATATTGACATCTTGACAAAGGTTTTTTCAAGAGGGAAGTTTGAATTCCACAGGTGTAGGATAGGGGAGGTTGATAATCCCTTTCCTTCTAAGAGGGAGTGTTAATAAGCGTAGCAAGAAAGGCTCAATTTGGCTTAGCCTTGGCCAAATTGAGAAACTTAAAAATTTCCACATCAATAGATAACTTGGAGGCAGTTAACTGAGGTGACATGGTTTTTGTCACTCAGTTTGCTTAGTAAATTTGAGTTAGTGGGATTGGAGTTCAATTTGCATGCGTTGATTGCTAATTTATAGCAATCAAGTTTAGTTATTTCTAGTTATACTCAGTTAAACTAGTTATAACATTTAATAGAACTAGTTGGAGGTCATTTGTGTAGTGGGACAACAATCTAACTCAGAGATCATCCAGTTAACTGATCAATCAACAAAAAATAGCTCATGCATGCAAGGAATTCAAATTGCGTAAGAGGCCACAAGTTCAAACCTAAAGATGGGTAGAGTATGTACACCTTCAAGATTTTAGTAGTCAAATAATTATGTCGAAGTGAATCTCTTAATGTTTAGCTTCACTATAACTTTAAAATTAAAATATTATTATTATATAACATTGAATATAATTAATGGTTTCTAATGCACAAACAAAGTGGAGGGAAATATCACCCGATACATAAAAAATTGGGCCAAAAACCCCTTCCAAAGTTCATTCCTCAATCGAGTATGGAAAATTTCCTCTATTCTCTTGACCCAATAAATATTGAAGGAAAGGAATCAACAAATCTTCAATGATAAACACAAAATTTCGGAAGATATCTGATAGATCTTCCACAAACACATTGAAGAAAACTTATTTATTTCTATTTGGGATGACAAAGATTTCCAAGGGCCGCTTAGAGAGAGGGATATCTTGGCCTGGTGGGGCATCAAAGCCCAATGTTGTAGCCTCCTTTGAAGCATCACTACAAATTCAATTTCAATGAAGCTTCTAAAGGAAACCTGGGGGAAATATGGCACTGACAGGGTCATACAAAATCACACAGGAGAGACCATTAGGCTCCATAGAGGGTACATCAGAAAGGAAAGAAACAATGCATCTAAGCTAGAAGCCCTAATCAAGGGTATTCATATAGCCTAAATTGATCATATTTTTCCTCTTATAGTTGAAGGGGACTCTAACATTATCATTCAAGCAACCCACAAGCTCCTCAATGCCACTCCTCTTTCTAAATTCTCTATAAGTGGGAGAATGGATCAAATTATGCAACAATCATCCCTTCTTATATCTCAACAAGACACCATACATCTTCTCTCACACTAAACACAAAACAACTCTCTGGCTAACTTCCTAGCAAACGAAGGGGTGGAAGAACAAGCCCATTATTAGGACTAATCTTTAACCTCCCCTCCCATTGCAATCTAGGTATCCCACTATAAGTGCATTTCCAATCAAGATATTCACATCTCAGATCTCAGTGGTACATTGATAGCTGAATCTTGTTAGATGAGGCAAAACAACACTCACCCTTGAAATGCTCGAGTGCTACAAGTGGTGTATATGCACCATTATTGCCCTCTAGATTATAGTTGTGACAACCACTTCGACCTATCTTACTCATTCATACTACGACAACCTTGAGATCTCCCTCACCTCCACTCTATGCATAAGTTAATTTTCGCACTTATCTTTTTGTGCCTGCTAATATACTGGCTTCACAGTCCTCCCCTACCTCATTTCATTTTGAGCTTAGTTTCTTGATAGGAAGTGTAACTCTCTCTTCCTCCTTAAAAATGCTATGAAATACCATTGCATAAGACTATGCAATACTTTGTCTACCAACATGATTCATGAGTGAGGAAAATCTAGATGAGGAGGATGTGGTTGTAGGTGTCGTCCCCGAATTCCATTGATTGATGAATGCATAGAGCTCTTTGACCTTGACATACCAGTTCGAATCTGCATTAAATTTGCTTCCCTGGAAGTTGAGGAACGAAGATGTCTTGGAGATGGTCATTGGGCTATGAGGAATTTGTTGACTCCCCACTTGTGTACTCTGCAGCTAGCCAGAGAAGGAGCAGAAAGAAGAATAGTGCAAATAAATGCCCATGTTTATCCGAATTCACAAATTGCTTCGACATTTCTCTAGAAGATTTTTTCATAGATTTTCTTCCATTTCCCCTATCCTCCACTTCCTCCAGCCCCCTGGATAGTTATGAGGCTTGATCTTCCTCCCATCATCCTCAATCCCCTCCTTTATCAAATGATGAAACATAGAATTGAGGCCATGCTGTCTAGAATGTAGGTGTGGAACCTACACAATAAGACACAAGTTCATATGGATGTCTAATTGTTCAGGGAAACATGGATGACGAGTCTACATAGGCAACGGTTGACCAAGCTGTAATCCACAAAGAAAAAACAATCTCATCAAGTTCCAAAGACAAGCATGTGGTTTGAACAGGTTCTCTATCTAGTTTCTTTTGCTTTGTTTTTCTTTAACTCCCTGCATGACACATTTGATAGCCACGCTTTTTAGAATCCAGAAATAAGCTACTTATGTAATCTCTTTTTGATTCTTGTATGGACTATGAAACTATATCCGACTCATACTCTCATTGAGGGACCATCTGGCTTCTCCTTGTCAGACAAATGGTCCATACTCAACTCTTCCCAATTTGACTTTAGCCTCAAGCTTCTCAATGATCATAATATGTATCTGACTTTAGCCTCAAGCTTCTCAATGATCATAATATGTATCATCTTTTTGCTAATATAAAATAACTCTCTTACTTTAAAAAAACATTAAATATAATTGTATTGATTTTGAATATTCTTTATCAAATATAATTCATAATACTACTTTGATAAATATTAATAATAATCCATTTAACTTAAAATATTAATTCATAAAAATTAAGAACAATTATAAACATATAATAATTAACCCATATAATAGTGAAACGTTAATCCATATAATAGTGAAACGTTGATGTAAATAAATTACCTCCATATAATTATAAACATATGATAGCCAAATATTGAAACCTTGGGTAAGAGAGAAATAGAGAAATTATTGATGAAGTCTATAACAATATTGAGGATAATTTGAAAGAGGTGAATACTCATCTTCATAGAAAGTTGGTGTAGAGTTTTAACTATGATTGTTGTGCCGACACAAATTGCAAAATTATTAATCAAAACTATTCGTCCAAAACTTCACCTCCTTTTTCTTTGGTAAAATTTACCTTGCAAAATTATTAATCAAAACTATTTTTCGAAAATTTACCTTTATCTGATATGGATTTTTTTTGATAAAATTTACCTTTTATTCAATAAAATTGAAACGATACAAAGAAAATTAACATAGCCCTACAGAAGAATGACACACACAAATCTATTCATATGAGGAACAAATGAATTTTATAAATATATTCAAATTTACCACGAGATATAGTAATCCTAACTGCCATTTTAATTTTACCCAACTGAATTTTACTCAAGAGTAAAACTACATAATGATGGAAGAGTGCCACTCCAAGTTGCTTATTAAAATATTAATAAAATATCAACCAAATATATAATGATGGGAAAGTCTAAATATCATAATATTCTCTATATTTTACTCAAGAAATTTATTGAGTAGTAAAACTACATAATGATGGAAGAGTGCCACTCCCAAGTTGCTTATTAAAATATTAATAAAATATCAACCAAATATATAATGATGGGAAAGTCTAAATATCATAATATTCTCTATATTTTACTCAAGAAATTTATTGAGTAGT
>APFE030838720.1:104953-210273 GCA_000404065.3 Pinus taeda
AATATATAAGTAAACATATATACATTTGAAAAAACACGAAATAAGATTTTTATTCATCCAAATTTATCCACACTTTAATATGGAGATTCTTAATCTGTAACTAGACTTTGTTACAATACCATGACTTATCCATACTACATGCCCAAAAAACCATAATTCATTTCATATGACACTTCTTCATATGACTTTTTTTGTTAATTATTCAATTTAATTGAAAGAACAAAAAACACATCAGTGCTTCCAAGATAAATCTCAATTTTTGATTTGTATATACTTTTAAGAATATTCTACAATATTCCATGGAGGTTCAATCCCTAGCATCTACCTAGTAATTTTTGATAACTAAATTAAATTCTAAAACTCTATTCCAAAATAGACATGCTTATCAACATAATTATTATCAAATAAATTTACATCAACATTTATCATATTTCTTATTTATTATATTTCTCCTAATAAAATTATTTATTAATCTAAATCATAAAAACTGGAGTAAAAAATCTCATTACCTTTATAAACTCTTTGTAGATAAACTTTTATCTCAAATCCTTAAAATCAATACATAAAGGTTGCAAACAATGTAAGGTTTTTATAAAAAGGTTGCATATGAATCAAGTTATAATTTTGGTTCTCTAGATTCAATTATTGGCCATCTTCTATACCATTTATCTCAATAAAAATGGAAGAAAGGTTTCTATAACCAACCTAGATCCATCTTGACCTTGGATCTATCAAGCACAAAGAGGGATAAAATCTCTCGAGGTACAAAACTCATTTTTGAGTGGAAAAATTGAGGAAAGATTTTCACTTTGAGAGATTTGATCCCTCTCAGTGCTTGATAGATCCAGGGTTAAGTTGTATCTATGCTAGTTTTAGTTGTGCATGGTTACACAAAATCTGTTGAACATCTAATTATTCTGATAATTTTAAATATGCTAAATATGTATAAGATTAATCTGGTAATTTTAATTTTAAATTTTCTTAGTTACCTTATTTTGTTGAGATGATAGAAAATGTGAATAATAAGAATGTAGTCAATTACAAATAGTCTTCATTGTGATTAATCTCAAACTATTTTCTTTTATTGTTCTTATTGTCACACCTATTAGTTTTCCATATTTTCATATCAATCATATGTAAAGGGAAATTCAAGTTGTAGACCATTTAAATATTTAACTCGAGCTATTGTAGTAAACACGAGAACTTGTCTGTCTTGCTCTCCAATATTAATAGTATCTTTCTCCAAAGTCAAACATTGTGACTTATGGAGTGGTAAACCCTAGGAAAGTTTCAATGGTAGTTGTTTTCTATTATCTCATTTGAATGTCAAGTGACTAACGATGTTGAATAATGGAAAATGGAAATAAAAGAATGTAGTCAATTAATAGTTTATAATTTCAAGTAAAAAACATTTCAGGTAAGTGAACATTTTATTTAAGATGAAAATTCAAGTATTCTTTTATGGTTGAATTACTGTAACATACAAAATCAATGCACATCATCAATAATTTTTTTGTTATTACACTAATATTAATGCACACTATTAATCCAATTACTTTGTGTTAGGTGGAAAAATCTTGTTCTGCAGACAAAACGAGATCTATTTAGGCTTGGAAACCAAGCCTAGAAACAAATAGACAAATAAATACAAACATTTCCTAGTTTATGACTGAATCACAGATATAAGAGGGTGAAAAGACTCATACTGTTTCACGAAGTGCTTGTTGATGACCCTCACTATTGTCCTTTGTAACTTCTAGTATTTCTCCTTTGATGCTCCAAGAGGAGTATTTCAAAGAAAAAACCAAATAAGTGATCAAAACATAACATATATCAAATATTCAATCATAAACCATGTAAGAGATCAATGAGTCTTACAATAAATATTATAACACATGAATATGGGAAAGAAACAAATATTTGTATTAATGATAAAGAGCAGGGGATTTACAACCAAGTGCCTTGATGTTGGAGTCTCCTTGCAATGATCCTCAATCCAAGCCTTTGAAATGAAAAGAACTCCAAAGGAAATTTGAGCAACACGTAGGTAAGCTCAAAGGTATGAAATTGAAACCCATCTCTCTTTGAAGGCATTTTACTTATAGGAAGGAGAGGAAGTTAAGAGACCAATGAAGGGAGGAGAGTGATCCATAATGAGTGGGATGTTGAAAATAACAACAAGAAATGATAAAAATAGAATCTAGAAATTCCAGTTTACTTTGTCCTTGAATTAAACTGAGAATTAAAATCAATTTTTATTCTCATAACAACTTGTAATAGTTAACTAGAGTGAGTTGACTTAGTTAACTTAGGAATTCGAGTTGTAAGTCTTTCTGAAGTCATGTATATGTTCTCCCTATATTATAGGGGTCCAAGATGAGTTAAGTATGAGTGGTAATTAGTTAACTTAATTTATTGAGTTAAGTCTAGTTAAATTAGTTCCAAACTATTTGAGGAACTAATAGTGAGTTAACAATTAGTTGATGCATTAGTTCACTCAACTAGTGCTACTCCAGTTAACTGAAGATTCCCTCATCAGAAACACATGCATGTTGATTATGAGAAAGACCCATTTGAGACTAGAGTGCAGGGACAATGTACTATTTGTTGTATAATTTTCTGAGTTGTACAAATGGTGCTTGCAATCAGGAAATGAACCTAGAAGGAATTGCACAGTTATTGATGAGGAGTTTCCCTTTAAATACTGGCTAATTCTCTTAGGAATTGTGTAAAGAATTAGAAGCTTGGAGGCTTGGAAATTCGGCTAAGTATTGGCCAAAGAAAGTCATCAAGTGGAGGATAGGTAATAATTGTGCAGGTTAAGCTCAAGGTTGAACAAAGCATATTGTATTTATCCAAATTCTTTGACCAAGGGCGCAAGGAAATAGGGACTTGGAGAGCAGGAGAATTGGCTAAGTGTTGGCCAAGAGTTTGCTTGTGAGTTGGAGATTGATTTTATTGAGTGTTACGATTGTTCTTGAGAGAACAAGAATTGTATTATCATCTTTGATTTATGATTAATGCAATATAGATAGTGGGGTTTTGAGCTGTGGCTTTCCCTAGATATTTATTGTGTTATGTGCCATTGATGTTCTTCCTCTTGTCGATTATTGTTTTTCTCGATATTTATGTGCTTCCGTTGTAAATAATATAAGTAGATTCTTGTCTCTTGTTTTAGTAGATTACATGAGCTTGTGAATCTACAATATTTTGTACATGGTATTGGAGTTGAGAACAATATACTAGAGGAGTTTTCGAAGTTTTTGAGTTTAGGGTTACAGATGAAATTCGAATTTGCAATACATACTTTAGGATCAACAAATAACGTTCTACGGTTTGCGGCTCGAGTATGCCTTGGATGAAAACTCAAATTATATAGCCAGGAAGGACAGGATGGAGGCTGCGTTGGAGGATAATGGCTTAAAGGAATTCATTGATTAAGACATTCCTAAGCCACCAACATTGGATGCTCAGAATCTAGCCGAATGGAAAAGTGTGGGGTAAGGCCGAGGCGGATAATCCTTGAGGGAGTTCAAGACCACATTGTCTCGAGTCTCCATGGGAAGGAAACTATGCATGCTATGTGGAAAGCATTGAAGGACCTTTTCCAGAACAACTATGGCTAGAGGAATTTAGCACTGAAAGATAAAATTCAAAAAATTAATATGGAGGCGAGCGAATCAATTCCAAATTACTTGACCAAGTTCACTCAATATCGTGATGAACTTGGAAGTGTTGGAATCACGGTTACTAAGGAGGATATGGTGAGTCTTGCTCTTCATGGACTCCCAAAGAGTTGGCATAGTTACCAGGACTCTGTTAATGGCTGGGAGAAGCTCCTAGATTGGGAACGACTGTGGTTGGATTTGATGCAGGAGGAGATTAGGAGGAACACCAGAGATGGGACCTCTTCCAAGGATGTGGAAGAGGATTTTGCCTTAGCGAGTAAGGTAAAGTGGGCCAAGGGAAAGAAGTTCCAAGGAAAGGAGGGTGGAAAGAAGATAGACTTGATGAAATTCAATTGTTTTCACTGTCGCGAGCACGGGCATTATGCCAAGAATTGCCCACAGTAGAAAGAAAGCAAGAAGGAGCCGATAATAGCGGCAACAGGTGAAGCTCTAGCTTTATAATTCGAACTTTATTTCTCACTCATTACATGCATGACTAGCCCTTCCATGGGAGGCGTGTGGTATCTTGACAACGGTGGCTCATTCCGTATGACTGGGAATAGAGATCTCTTTAGTGATTTTGAGGAGAAAGACCTCATGAAGAGCATAGATTTTGGAGATGACGAGAGGTATAGAGCTACCGCGATCGGTACGGTAACCTTTTAGAGGGAGTTTGGCTCCCCTCTCAGGATCACAGATGTGATGTATGTTCCAGGACTAAAGAAGAATCTTGTTTCAGTCATGGTATTAGAAGACGTGGTTATGATGTGGTTTTTAGTAAGGGAAAGGTTTCCCTTAAACATATCTCCATGGGACAGGTGAAACAAATCAGTTCATGGGTCAAGAACCTGTATTCTCTTGAGGCTCAATATACATGCAAGGCCTTGAGTTGCAAGGAAAAGGTTAGAGACTTGGTGGTTGAGAGGGAGAGTAAATTGCCTCTTAACATCCAGCCCCAGAAGAAGCCTCAAAAGTAGTTTTATGAAGTTTTGGAGCAGGCACAACTAGAGAAGCTGAGAGGAGACTGAGTGGAAATATTCGCTCAAGCAGAGAAGAAGCAGTCTTAGAAGCAGTCTAAGACAATTGTGGAGCATCCACAATTCGAGAAGCCAAGAGGAGACAAAATGGAGGCATCTAGTCATGCATAGACCTCCAATAGCTGGAAATTTCGAGCCAAGTGGGTAGAGGGATCACATGCAACCATACCTCCAGGTGTGAGGTGGGGCAATTTGAAGTGATAGTCCTAAGAGGGATGAAATTGGGTAGGGTCCATTGAGTGGTTTTATCTCATGGATCGTACCTTGCTACGAAAGTCCAAAGTACATAGTAGCGGGAGGAATAAGTGGGATTGATGCAGTCAGAGATCAAAGTGGCAGAGGTGAGAGCAGTTAGATACTGAAGGGCAGAGAGAGGGTTGAAAATAGTGCAGAAAGGCAGATTCAACAGAAGCACAAAGTTTTCAGTCGACATAGGCAATAGTAGTTAGATACTTTGATGATAGAGGCATCATTTTGATTCAAGTTGGATGTTTTTTTGTTTCTGGAGTTGTTGTAGCAACAACACTAGAGAGAAGTTTTGCATGAAAAACATTCCAAAGGTTCAGGATCACAATCGAGTTGAATTCCTTTCTTGTCGGGAGGGAGTGTTGAAAATAGCAACAATAAATGATAAAAATAGAATCCAGAAATTGTAGTTTAATTTGTCCATGAATTAAACTGAGAATTAAAATCGGTTTTTATTCTCATAGCAACTTGTAATAGTTAACTAGAGTGAGTTGACTTAGTTAACCTAGGAGTTTTGAGTTGGAAGTCTTTCTGAAGTCATGTATATGTTCTCCCTATATTATAGGGGTCTAGGATGAGTTAAGCATGAATGATAATTAGTTAACACAGTTTACTGAGTTAAGTCCAGTTAAATTAGTTCCAAATTGTTTGAGGAACTAATAGTGAGTTAATAGTCAGTTGATGCATTAGTGCACTCAACTAGTGCTACTCTAGTTAACTGAAGATTCTCTCATCAGAAACTCATGCATGTTGATTCTGATAAAGACCCAATACAAATGGTGCATGCAATCAAGAACTAAACCTAGAAGGGATTGCACAGTTAATGATGAGGAATTTCCCTTTAAATATGAGCTAATTCTCTTAGGAATTGTGCAAAGAATTAGAAGCTTGGAGGCTTGGAAATTTGGCTAAGTATTGGCAAAAGGAAGTCATCAGGAAGAGGATAGGAAATAATTGTGTAGGTTAAGATCAAGGTTGAGCAGCGCATATTGTATTTATCCAAATTCTTTGACCAAGGGCGCAAGGAAATAGGGATTTGGAGAGCAGGAGAATTGGCTAAGTGCTGGCCAAGAGTTTGCTTGTGAGTTGGAGATTGATTTTACTAAGTGCTGGGATTGTTCTTGAGAGAACAAGCTTTGTATTATCAGCTTGGATTTATGATTAATGCAATACAGATAGTGGGGTTTTGAGCTGTGGCTTTCCCTAGATATTTATTGTGTTATGTGCCATTGATGTTATTCCTCTTGTCAATTATTGTTTTTCGCGATATTTATGTGCTACCGCTGTAAAGAGTAGAAGTAGATTCTTGTCTCTTGTTTTAGTATATTACATGAGCTTGTGAATCTATAGGATTTTCTACATGGGATGGATCCATTATAAGAGGAAGGAGGCCTAGGATATGGGGAGCTCAAGCTCAATCTCAACTAATTTGGATTAGATACCAACCACGGGGCTTCTAGAAAAGGAAAATTCATTTACTTTTTATTTTTACCTTAGTAAGAAGATCATCACAACCTTAACATAAGAAAAAGAGTGATGACATCACTCTGTATATACTATGAAATCATGCGTGAAACTTATAAACTGAATACATGCAATGTTCTCCAAAATTAGGGTTTTTTTATATAATTAATCCAAGATTTTTATACACCATTGAAAGACATTTATTCCATATTTCAAGGGGACTTATGATCATAGTTCATTAGATCGTGTAAGACCTAGATTTGGTATCATTTACATAAGAGTGGAAAATCGATGTGTAACAAATTTCCCTCTAAAGTACAAAGTCAAAAAAGGTATGATGGCTGAAGTGCTTTAACATGCAAAGGCAAGGATCAAGGAATCATTGTTCGGAGACCAAAAAATCAACAATCAAAGGGATTATTGTACATTATTGTTATCATCACTAAGGTAGGCATTCCCATACTCAGAGTAGAAGTATCTCAAGAATAAGTACATAAACGTACAAAGATACATGTCAATAAAAAACTCAATATGGATGCAACCATCAAATATGGATCCATTTTACAATCCTAAATATTTGAATCTCCACACAACCTGGATATATAGACAAGATCCAAGGTCTCCATCTTCTATCATTCCATACAAAGTACCATATCTGACCATGTGAATGAATGTCTTGAAGTCAAACATGGTCGATACCATATGATTATTGGCTGATGATGGAGATGGTTAACAGATGCGAGAGAAACCACCAACAATGAAAATGGTTCTCAAGGTACTCAAGTACAATCTATAGGGTGTGAATAAATGTCTTGAGTGCGAACACCCATAGAATCCTCTGATCAAAGGCCAATGATGGGAACCTGTCATCAGAAGCGAGAAACTTGCCATTAAGGCATGTAGGCTCCAAGTTACCATGGGAGGTTTCTTAATAAAATTCCTAGATAATGAGCTAAAGTTGATAGGAACTGAACCTTCGTAGGAGGGCCTACGACATGAAAAACATTTGAATTTTTGAAGAGAAAATTTGGAGTAATTCTGGACTAACTCAGGGATGACCGACACAATTGAAAGTAATGATTGCAAAGAGATTTTGATTGTGGTTTGACTTCTCTTGCTAGTGACAAGACATTTTGACTTGTAGCACTAGACTCAAAATTGGACTAGAGACTAATATGAAGGGTTTCAATGAGGTTTAGATCAATTGAGAGGCAAATGGATTTCCAACATTGACATGAGAAGTGATGGAGTGTCATGTTCAAGAGTGACACATTGCGTTTACATAATATAAAAGATAAATGTTCCTTTCCCATTTCCCCCCACCATTACTGGAAGGTACCTCTTTATTTTTACAAAAAATTGAGAAGGATAACATATGTCTGTCATATAAGCTCATCCTTTGGATGAGTCCTTTAGAGTGTTTTTATTGAACCTAAGGAATGGTTCGGTCTCATCATGATTGATGAGTCCTGTTAGATTCCTATACCAATAGGTTTCATTTTTCATGATTGACTGTGGAAGTGCCAAATATGTTCATCCTTTTCATGCTGCAAAGGTTCCATATTTTGAAAGAATTTCACTATATACAGGTGGTTGACTCTTGTCACAATTGATGAATAGCCAGACAGTTTAATCCTGGCTAGATCATGTTTGAATTTCACTTGTCTTAGACTAGAGAATAAAGGTCTGCACAAACAGTTTAAGCTTGGTAGACAAGTAGTTAGGCAGAGAAGCAAAGGGTCTCAACAGCTTAATCTGAGCCCTGGAAGAAATAAGGGTAGACTTAGATAGGAGGGAAACTAAAAGAAAAGGAAGAATTAGGGTTTGCTAGTTCAAGTGCACCCAATGAAAATGAAGAGAAAATGATAGGTTTACTAGGTTGGTTAGGCAGTTTTGGTGGTATAGAAGCATGGTTTGTGAGCAATTTTCTCCTTTGGAACAAGTTTCCATCTCATAAAATCATAAGGTACCATGGCAAGGTGGCTACAAAACAAATGGAGCATGACTAATCCCTCTCCCCATTTTCCTAAGAAACACTTACAAACATTCCCCCCAAGGGTAATGAGATCTGCTCATTACCTTTAGACCACTTCATCCCATAGAAAAGCTAAGTGAAAATGTGTTTTCACCTAGGCAAAACAAGCCACATTTCTTGTGTAAAAAGTCTTGATTCCATTTTGCCAAAGTTTCCTAAACTTCACCACTTGTCATCCTTCCATTCCCCCTTGCCTAAGTTTTTACTCTATAAACTTATCCTAAACCATACAAACCCATCCCACATAATCATATTAACCTACTAACCTTATTATATAGCTCCCATGTATATTCCCCTCCCTTACTATCTATAAAAACACAAAAATCTCTAAAAAATCTAATACCCCGACCCTTGGCTAACTATAGCCATATTTTAAATTTTTCTAGGGAGTTATTGGCCCCTGGCCTCCACATGCCCATCGGAACTTGTTTGGCCTCTGGCTAAATAAAATAGCCAAAACCCGCATTTTTCCCCAAAAACCCACTTTTCCAAAGTTCGAAAATACACCAAAAACATCACAAATCCACAAAAATTAAAGCGGGTCCCCCGTTGCTAACCTACCGCCACCTCAATCACCTGCCAACCGTCCGATCAACGCTCTCAGATACGACGGTGGTCGGTGACTTCGGAAGCCTTAACCTGCCGAACAATAGCGTTCGGGGGATGGGTGGTATTTCCGCCGTACCGAGGACGCGTGTCAAGCACTTGGTGTGTTTGGAGCCCCCTCCCCCGAAACCACTTCCCCCCAAAAGCGGTGCGATAATACCACTTACCACCCGCCCGCCTCCCTGCTAACGTCATGCCCACATCACCTGATGACACACCCGCCATGTCACCTGCCACGTCATATGCCACGTCACCTGCCATGTCAGCATCCGTACCCTGCTACACGACAAAATGATGTCATGCTGACGTCATTCGAAAAAAGCGCCTCGAACCTGCCAAAGTCAAAATTTCAGGTAAAAAAGGTGAAAATGGTTGTTTTTACCCATTTTCTGTTTGTTTTCTGTACGCACCTGTGCATGTGAATTTACGTGCAAAAGACCAAACTCACCATATAAGTCCGCTACCCAACAGTTCGACTCCACAACTCGGCCCCTTGGCTCGCCTGGTCGCCTGCAAATCGACCATTCCACCGAGAAAACAGGTATTTACCAGCAATTTGCTCCCAACCCTGTTTTCATTAGTTTCTCTGTAAAATTGGCCACAACATCCATAATTTGAAGGAAAAAACACTGTGTTGCTGCCCAAAAATCCCCCATAAGCCTTTGTCTTGCTAAATTCACCACAAAATCACACAGTGAGCTAAAATTGAGCTCGTTCGGCCCTGCAAACTCTCCAAGAAACCCCAAAAGCTTCCTTTTGCCCATAATTGTAGCCCATTGTGCTAAAGAAACCCATAGCTCCTGTTTCTCCAGCTGACTTCAATCCATAAAGCTAAATTGAAGCCAACAAACCAGTTCCAATGGTGAAAATCCCGGAGAAATCCACAGAGCCACCGTTCTACCCACTTTGCCTGCACATAGTCAAAAGTTCCAATTTTAAAAGCAACAGAGCTTAACCATGGAAGGTCCAGTGGCCTTGAACATCACTCCCCTTAATGCACCCCACAAAGAGTTGGAACATTTTCCCTTGGCTGATAGAGACTATCTAATCCAAGACCTAGTAGGCTACAAAAATCATCTTCAAGCAGTCTGTGAGCTCAGAAATAGTTACTTGAATCAAGATGATTTCTATGGAATTTGGGAATCAAATCTACCCAGATACTACCTCCCCTCTGTGAATATATTCCCTGAGATCATTCATCTCAGTTGTGAGAACTATGAGCCAACAAACAGGGCAGTTAAGAGTCCATCTGGGACTACCCTTTTTCATATTACTCTTGACTCAATAAATCAGATGCTCAATTTCAAACCAACCCACCTCCAGTTTCCTCTTACCATGAAGTACTTGCTGGATGAAGGTCCCAAACTCTCCAGCTCAGAGATAACCAGAATTGTCAAAGTGTTCATGAGAGAAAATCACCAACCTAAGGAGCCACCTCCTTTTCACTATGCCTCTTTCACTGAAATGGGTAGATTAGTTGTTGATATGATATCTTTTGTGTTGGGGTTCAAGACAAGTGAGCATATTGATGATACCATACTGGTTATGATGTTTATCTTTACCCCAGGGCAACCCCCTGCTGTCAAGTACAACTATGCCAAGTTTATTGCCAACAAGATACATGACCAATTGTTGAGGTTGGATAGGGAGGGAATCTTTAAATACTCATCCTATATCTATCATCTATTCTTATATTACCAGCCATATATTTTCCAATTCCCCATTAGAAAATTGGACCATAAAGGGGAAAGGAGGTCTGTGATTTTTTGGACCCCAATCTTTCATGATGTTCGCAGCTCTCCCTACTGTTATTGTGAGTTTGCTGATTTATTTGTATACCCAGTCTCTTCTCTCTTTATGAGAACTCCTCCTCCTAGACTGACACATGATATGCAAAATATACCACAGCTCTCCAAAAACTATAAAATAGGTGACTGGTACTTCTACCAAAATCACACTACTCTGAGGATATATGGCTATGAGCTATGCCCCTATAGGTTGCCCAGATATGTGCCAATGAGACTGTTTGCCTTGGAATATTTCAGGCAATTCATCAATTCAGACTGAGTCACTTCCATAGCACAAAGAAAAAGGCCCGATTGAAACTCAGAGACCAGTTAGGACCCTTTGTCATGAACAAGAAAGAGGGATGGAAGGATGCTGATGAAATATTGGGTCAAACATTCAGACTCAAGAGAAGCTTTTGGTGGGTACCCTATGATCCATATGGCTTCATCAATGCAAGAAGGGTAAAATATAGGTTGGCACTATGAACATTGCAACATCCCTGACATAGAAAAGTTTGCCAACCAAGATGAGTGGGTGGAGGGCACACTAGTTGAAGAGTTAACTAAGGAAGAGAAAATGGAACAAACCATGAAAGATTTGGAAAAAACTCTTGAATTAGATTCTTTTGGGCAGGTGTCTTTCAAAAAGCCACAGCAAACCGGGGAAAGCTCATCAACTGCCACAACTGCACAAAAGGTTGCCCAGGAAAGGACTACACCAACAACAGGGACAACAAAGGGCAAGGACTTGGTAGTTGCATAATAGGAAACAATGGAAGAACAACCTACTACCTCAAAAGAACACAGTCAAGGGCAAGCCCCTTCACTACAGACACAAGCACCAGAGGTACCAGCACTGTAGACTCCTCTTCCTGAGGAGAGAAGTAAGAAAAGAGACCGAGAAGAGACCACACCTGCAAGTGGGTCAACAGAATGGCAAGAGGCCAAGAGGCAAAGGGTAGATCCTCCTGAAGAGGACATTGAAGAAGACATCACTGAAAGCACAAGAGGAGAGAGGGCCATCAGCCAACAGACTTCCGCTAGCTCCCACAGACAAGAAAGGGAGAGGCAACATGGAATGGAAGTCTCCTCCTCAAGGTCACAAGCCAAGAAACCATCAGACATCAAACAATCATTCATGGAGATTAAGGCTCAAAATGAGTCACTAAGAATTCAGTTATATGATCAATTTCTTAAGATGACACCTTACAAACAACATAGACTAATGGCAGCCTATGACATCAAGGAGGAGAAAATGATTTTAAGTCATTTCAAGCCCAAGGTTCAACAGCCACAGTTTGCAGCTGACTACATAAGGACCAATCTAGAGGTCCTTGCCAAAGACATACACCCAATGGACCAAATAGAATTGCACAAATAAACGGGTGAAATGGTCTATGCTACACTGGCAGACAAAGCAATGATGGCCCACCAATTAAAAGAGTCATTGAGTAATACATATTCTCAATTGGATTTAGAGAAGATCTCTTCTCTAGCCAAAGACAACCGAATAAAGACTCTGGAAGAAATAATTGTTGAGTTGGGACATGATCCCAAGGATGCCAAGGGCATCAAAGCATTGATCAAAAAGAAGGAGGAAGATATTGCTGCCCTTAGAAAGAAATTGAAGATGCCTATCACCATGCATCCACAAACAACAGAACTAGCACAAGAAAAAGCAGAAGAGGATGTCATGGATTTATTGATGAGAATGAATCAAAGGCTAATGCAGATAGAGCAAGAGGTTGAGAAAGAATTGCAAACTAAGCAGGGAGAGTCGACCTCCCAGCCACCCGAAACAACTCCAACAATTGTCTTTGCTCCCCCCACAGACACAACAACAATCCCTCCCACTGAGCCAACATCAACAACAGGTACAACAACTACAGATGCTACAACAGCAGCAACAACAGAGCCTGAGACCAGCATGAGGATGGAAGAAATGATGAAGGCAGTGAAAGAAATAGAAGCTCAAATGTCAAAGCTCAAAGAGACAAAAGAAAGAATAGCCAAGCTAGAAGTGAGCTATGACAAATCAAAAATAAAATTGGTAGAGAAGACCAGAGAGGTGAAGGCCCTGGAGAACAAGGTGAAATCACTGGAAAAGGATCTCACCTTGCATAAACCTCTGACATACATTAAAATGATTTTGTGGACCAAGATTGGCCAGTCCATCACTGACCAATGGCGATCAATTCAGACAATTTATGAACAAATTGAATTAATAGAAAGGGCACAAGAGCAAATGCAAAAGGCCAGGACATCATTAGGAAATATGCCTGAGCAGGCCAATAGGCTCATCCATTTTTTGAATACCAATACTAAGGAACAATTAGCAGCTTTAGAGATCACTGACAGGACAGACACCATTTTGACAATAAAGAAGGTGCTAACAATGAGAGATTTTATACAGACTTTGGAAAGAAAGTGTCAAGAGATGCAGATGGATATTAATGCCTTCACAGAGAAATTCACAAACTTGCAGCAGAAGGGTCTACCCAGTTTAGTAACAAGAAATCAAAAACTGTTATCACATCAACAATATGCTCATTGGAGTGAACATGTATGTAACAAATCAGATCACTACATCATCCAGCAGCTCAGAAGACACAGGACCTCCTTCCGGACAGAGCTTATATGACAAATTGGAGAATTTGTTTTTTTATGGAAAATGAAATAAATCATCTTTTTGAAGTCAAGGCTAACTTTTACAGGTATATTGATGCTGATGAAATACTTGTAAAAATACAAAGACATCAGTTGCCTATAGAACAGTGGTGGCAAAGTATGCTGGAAGTTTTGCCTAAGTAAATTTGGATCTTTTTGCCTATGTACACTTGGTCAAAAAGCAAGACACGTGGCAGATATGAAGGAAGGAGCTCAAGCGAGGATCATGACACATTAAAGATGAATCAAGAGCAGGTGAACAGATTAGGACAACAACGCAGGAAAGCAAATCAAGGACATAACTACCAGCCGAATTCCTGGGTGAAAAGTCTAAAATATCTTGTCAGTTAAAGCAGCCAGCACAACCACATTAACTCCTACCTTTATTTCTGCATTTATTTCTCTGACAAAGTAGCTGAAGGAAGTTATTGCTCCTCATCTTATCCTCAAGATATTTTGTAAACTCTCTTTTTGTATAAATACCCCCCCAAAGAATGTATTCGGGGTTGGTGATTCTCCTATTGAATTGCGCTGTAACTCAGATATTTGTTAATACAAAGGGCGTTGAAATGCATTGTTGCTGGACCTTCTGAATGTGGATGTGATGATTCTGGAGTCTGCAACAGAATTCCTGTGTCTTTCTTTGGCTCAATAAGTTATTCTAAACTGTGTTTTTGTGTTTTCTATGTTTGCAAATCTCATATATGTTTCATAATCTTAACAACAGGGAAAAAGAATAGCCCATAACTTGTTTAAATACACTCTGTGTTCAATTCCTGCTGTTATTTATGTTTTCTTCACAATTACTATAAATAGAAATTCTTGAATGCTTCTGTTTCTACTAATTCCTTCATTCTGAAAAATTGTCAAGGAATTCTTCACTGTTCCTTGAAAATATTCAAGCGCCTTCCCTCTGCCACCATGATAAAGGATTCTTGACTACCCTTTATCCCCTGGCTTACATCCCATCAATCACTAGCTTTCAATATTGTTCCAAAACTGATACTCTTGCTCTGTAGTATTGCCCATCATCACAGAAACACACATAATAGTCCATCTTCATAGACTCCATTGCCCAATGGAATAAACTCTTTCAGACTTGCACCCTACCTCTATTTGAAATCACCATCCAAACTCATTTGAAACAAACCTCTGCACATCATAACTAGCATAAAACTTCAAATAAGCAAAGTTAAATTATATAGAGAGAGCCCTCTCTAGATGTAGTTTGGCTAGAAATTGCATCTAAAAGATTGGTTAGTGGTTACCTCGGCCCTATTCCCTTTTCTCACAAGTTTTGGGGAACAACATGAGTGATAACAAGTCCTACACTGTTTATATTTTACGAGTCTAGTGAAGGGGTATCTCGACTTATTTTTCACATTTAGGGAGTATCAAAATAAATCAAAAGAAACTTTATAAGTTTTTTTTTCATAAATTTAGTCCCCCGAGCCCGAAAAAGTGTAAAATAATACAAGGGAGAACTATTTTATTCATGATTGAGTAAATTATACCTTTTCCGTAACTAGTCTACGTAGTCCATAAAAGGGGTAACCTTATGTTAGGTAGACGTTTCTTCATATAATTTTATGAGCATGAAATAAACAAGTGTACTTGACAATATTTTTATGTTTTGAGAGACTAAAAAGAGCTTAAAAAAGACTCCAGGGGTCACTTTTTCGTTCAATTTTAATGAGGCTAGAAAAGTGTGAAAAGTACTCATTCCATTACATTATATTTTAACATTTTGACCTGTTTAATGCACACTGAAACCAAAAAATCATCAAATTTGCTCGAAAAATGATAAAAGGGTTCAATTTTGACTATTTTAGGCAAAAGTAGTAACTAAAATTAATTTTATTTTCTATAAAAACCCAAAAATCCATTTTATTTTAACTGATTTCATTTTTACCAATTCCAGAGCTCAAAAGCTCATTTTTATCTTCAAACTTCTGGAGTAGATTGCGACCAATCCAGTCAATGATTTTCGATGTCGTTTCTTCCAAGCAATAACTCTCTCATGTCTCTTCAATTTTGCAGTTCAATTTTTTTTTTTTAATGATGAAAATCCTGATTTTTAGCTTGTTAAGCAACCTAGGCTGTGTTGAAGGATCATTTTGGGTGTCCTCTTCAGACCAATGATGATACCACCCTATTAAAAAAACAAGTGCGATGACCAGAAAACACATCAAGAATTTTAATTTTTCTCATGGAATTGACTCAAAATTTGTTTTCTTTGTGATCTAATGTTTTCCTCTTTGAATTTTAACAGGGTTTATGTTCACCATGGTGATTGAATGGAGATAAAGAGAGCATGAAACCGCTGATATCGTCGAAGAAAATGACCCAAATACAATGTTGGCCCTATGACAATGTGGTTTGGCCAAAACCCTCCTCACCCCTAGTATGAGAACTCAACCAGAGTTCTTAGAGTTCTTGGTAAGGGCATGGGATGCTAATGAACAATTCCTTCACATTGGTTCCCATTCCCTTGCAATTGAAGTAGAAGACATCTACTTTTTAATTGGATTTTCCAAGAGAGGGGATAGGATTCAAGTAACTAGCCATTGTGGTGGTGGTGTAACCACGATTATTATATTTTTCAATATTGCATCCGAGGATCTTGTAAAGAAAGTAGTGGCAAGATTGAGATCAAAGATGTAGTAGACCTTGCTTTGAAACCATCTTGTGTACTATGTTTTGAGTGGCTGGGAGCGCAACTCCTCATGTAGCTTCAAAATGTTAGATGCAATATGCTATTGAGTGTATGGAGGCAAAAGTATTTAACTAGTGTGAGGCCTTTCTGAGTAATATGAAATAGTAGCTAACAAAGTGTCAGACAGATAGGTTGAAGCAATTTGGGTATGGATCTACCTTGGTATGCATTTTTTAGAATGGATACCACTATTCCAGCCACAAAAGGTAGATGTAGATATTCCTTAGCCTAAATATTCATGCATGAGGAGGTGGGTTGACCTAATGGCCTACCATGGTGGCGACAAAATGATGTCATTCACTCCTCCCTTCTTCGGGTGGATTCGTTGACATATTGTTATGATTGATGACTATCCCTATATAGGGATTGACTTTAGAGGAGATCCAAATCTTGTCCTTATACTAGGCATGCATCACGATGAGTCATGTAGAATCATTTTCTTTTTGTTTTAAATATTTTGCTTTTTTTAAAGTGTATTAAGACTAACATTCGACTATGATGTAGACATTGGACCTGTAAGACTAGTTGGGATGACCCCTACCTAGAGGCAGGGCCAATAGGAGGTAGATATTCGGTAACAAAACTTAATGGCTGTTGAGCCACTTTCAGACTTGGAGAGGAACCCAAAGGGACTTATCCAAGGTATTCTAGACTCTGGGATTGGTGTTATCCCACTTCCTTACCATAGGCACACTGTGGGGAGTGCGTGCATAGTTACGTCGATTATTTGGATGTGTTGTTAGAGAAATAGTCTGTTATCATAAGCAAAAATGTGCCTAGGGTTTAGGTAGTTTAGGATGGTTTTTGATGTCATCGACATAATAAAGGCTTGAGAGCCTCATGTGTCTTGAATATAATTTTTATGTATAAACTCTTTTGCATAATATAATATATATATATTATATATATATATATATATATATATATATTATATATATAATATATATATATATAATATATATTATATATGGACCTATCTATCTTTATATGATCTATTTACAATGTATGCCTTTTAAGGTTTTAATAAATGGTGCATATGTCTATCTACAACATGATTTTATAATGTATCTGTCATTGTATTTAAATGTATTGGAATGTGTTGATATTCAAGATAATCAAAATTTATTTCCTAGAGATAGACTCTTAAAAATATCCTTAACATCGATGGAATTTTGATGGAATAAACCCTACTTAGCTATAGAACTATGAGTTGAGAGTCAAGTATAACAACCGGCCTACGAATACCAAAAGTGACAGTGTCAGATAATATCTTGATTAACACACTATATTTGACGATATTGTTGGTTGCATGACCCAAACGTATCCCATGTAAACTCAGTAACTCATCATTCAACGTGAAACTTTCCCAAGAAATGAACGAGAGTTTTCCAGTAATATGACTAGCACCATCAACAAAGTCGATATAAGGTGAATAATTTGACAACATCTGCAAACCAAATGTAACACTAGATAAGCAACGAAGATAAAAAATTGTTCACATAAGAACACACAACACAACAAAAACTAAAAATACAATATGTACAAAGTACCCATGCAAGAATCTAGGAATAATACTTTTAAAGATAAAGCCCATTTCTAGGCTTGGATAGAGGAATCCCATCATAGTCCACCAACTCATAGGCACCTTTTGCAAGTGCATACTTTACAATATAAGGGCCGCGGCACATGGGCCCAAATTTTGTGACAACAACTTGTAATGTTATTGATCATAAAGTAGGACCAATTCACCTTATAAAAACACAGGAGGATTAATGATTTTGTTAAATTGTGATTTAGTATGTTTCTTATGAGCCTCACTAGCTAGAGTAGCATCACGAAGTGTCTCTTCTAGATGTGCTAAATATAAAAAATGCTCTTCCTCTATTGAAGTATCAAGGAGAAATTCAATAGCTAGCTTAATTGATAAGATCTAACATTCAATAAGCAACACTACTTCTAGGCCATAAACGAGCTGAGAGGGTGTAAAACTAATTGTAGGTTTTCCTGAGGTACAATATGCCCATAATGTCAAGAAGAGCATAAGATTCCAAGTCCTCTTGTGAATTCCTATCATTTGTTGAAGCATAGTGGTTAAAAATTTGTTCACGGCTTATACTTGGCCATCTCCCTATGGATAATTGGGAGTTGAGCTATCGTGATGTAGACCCAACTTGGCAGTAAGCTCAGACACAAAAATATTTTGAAAGTGCATGCCATGTTTAGTGACAATGGCTTGTGGGACACCGAACCTAGCAATCACATGATTGAATACAAATAGTGAAGTAGTTTCACCATCATCCTTATATGCAGGCATCACCTAAACCCATTTTTAAAAATAATCCATCGCAAGGATAATATACCCATGCCCCCTGGCCGAGTGAGGGTTTCATGTAATGAAAATGATGCCCCATTTGGAAAAGGGACCGATGACACTGCTGGATGAAGGGGATTAAGAGGGGTGCACATTTTTCAGTTCTATATTTGACACACATGACATTTATGAACCACAATAATACAATCGTTAAACATAGAATGCCAGGAATATCCAGCACACAAGATTTTTTCGGTAGTGGCATACGCCGACATATCTCTGCCACATGCTATAGAGTGATGGTCATTCTGTTACACTTCATTTTGTCACCTTGACAAATAATCATCAAAATTGGATCTCTCACCATCCATCGAACTATCATGAAGCACTCCCTTACAATTCAACAACTTATATACCCTGAATAAAGTGGAATTTATGGATCTCGTGGTACAAACCCTGCTTTTGTGCATTTGCATGGTTTTTCTGAACAAAAACTGCACATGTTAAACTTCTTCCATTGTAAATTTGCGCAGAAGTGCGCTCTGTTTCTGAACAAAAACTACGCAGGTCAATCAACAAAAAGTAAAAATAAAAATTGAGATTTAGAAGCATTGTTGGGCGAATCATTCCCAACAGAAATCCTCAAAATCATGTTTATTCGAGCCTAACCTCATTTTTGATGGAACTAATTCCCATTCTTCAAGGAGTCCTCATCCCTCTTTTAGTGGATCTCATCCTTGGACTAATGATCTCAAACTACTTCCTTTTGGCATATTAATCAAGCCATAGGTGGGGGAATTAAGGGAGGCTGTTGAGAGTAAGTTTATGATGGAGTAATCAAGTTGGAGAGCTTATCATTCTTGGAGAGGATTGAGATAAATGGGAGGAGCTTCACAACATCAAGGCATATGTTTTGTAGCTCCTTTATGTTTATGAAATTAATACAAACACACATTTATTCTCACTTCATTGTTTAATGGATTAATTAATCAATTTCATGGATGGTTTATGTTATTTACATTTTCCCATTGGAATGATGTTATTTATATTTGTCCATTAGAATGATGTTTGTTACTAGACTTCTTAATCACTAATTTGAATTATTGAATCATTTATGTTTCATATGCCTTTGATCCTTTGTTGTTTCCATGTGTGCAGGTCTAGATTCAAGCATGGAGAAGCTGCACTGAAGCACACAGAGGGATCTTCATCAAGCATGTCGTAATAAGGTATGAATTTCCATTTCTCACCTTGTTAGCTTATGATTCAAGGAAAGATAGAATGTTCAGGGAAGGAATTAGCTTGAATGTCTGTTTGTTTCTAGTTTCCTTTTAGGATCTAGGGATATTTCTTTTGTCAGTGAGAGGAATTTATCTGCCTAACAAATTGGTGACTCCACTGGTCAATGTCCAGTTCTCTTCCATCTCTTTGTTTTTGATTCTCAAAGATGTTTTGATAGCTTTATCTGAGTCTTGACAAGTTAATGATCTTTTATATTTTGTGATTTGTTTGGATACTTTTTTATTTTTCCTTTAAGTTTCTCGACCTGCGCGGTTTCTATTTAGAAACATAATACATATCTGCGTAGATTACCCTTACTAATAGTGGGCATGCGCACTGTACTATAATGTCTACCTACACATACTCTGAGGTTTTTTTTTTAAATTGCTTTCCCTCTCATTAAATTATGAAATTTTGTTGTTATAGTTTCATTGCATTTGTCTTTGACTCTAGTCAGTCTCCGTGTGTTTGATCGAGTGTTGTGAAGGAGTTTTCTTGAGATCTGTCCATTTTCAAGGATTGAAAGGTATGGTTTCTCAAGAATTAGTGTTTTGATGAGATGTGCTTCTTGTGCTGCATTGAAAAATAAGTCATTTTTATTCAAGTACTGAAGTTTAATCAAAATTACACTTTAAATGTTGATTCCATAATATTCATTCAAACATTTTCCATTTTAAGGATTTCTTTGGTTGTTTTGAATTTGAATTCCTTTGGTCATTTCTCAAATATTTGTCTCAGTTTCTTTACACTTTTTGCATATTTTTTGCTTTCATTTTTTCTGAATTGTGTTTGAATGTTAATCACCTTTGAGTGTCGTTATTTTTTGATCTTTGGAATTTCACCCGATTTCCCTTACTCACACTTGATTGGTTCTTTAGTTGGATTAGTGAAGGGAAATGGTCTTGTTGTTCTTTCATTGCTTTGGAACAATCTTGTGTTTGTTTTGAAGAATTCTCTTGCACAAATTACATTTGCATGGTTAGAATTCTCATTTGATGAACACAAATTGTGCATAGATTACATTTGCATAGTGTTCACGAGAATTGTGCATAGATTATATTTGCATAGTCTTCAGGCAGTTTGTGCATAGATTACATTTGCATAGTGTTCATGGAAATTGTGCATATATTACATTTGCATAGCTTTCAACCAAATTGTGCATAGATTACATTGCATGGTTTGCAACTTAGAGCTTTGAATTGCATTGAAAAATTAGAAGTGGTATATTTTGGAGTTAATATTTTAAATAAGAACCTATTTACTTACTCTAGCTAGAATTCATCAAAATGAAAAGATTACAAATTTCATATTTGATGCATTAGAGTTTTGAGTCAAGTCATAATACCATCAGTTTCACGTCCATTTACCCTTTGAGTAAATAACAACTTAATAACACAGCGTTAATAAAATTCATTTAGAATTTTTATTATTTTTAGGGCTCTTTCCACCTACAATAGATTAGGTTGTAGGGCTTTGGAATAGGGAAGTACACTTTCTAAATCTACAAACAATTAATATAATCTTGCGTTAGGGAGAGAAATCCAATTATTTTAGTTTTTCTTTGGGAAGCTCTTCTTATACATGAGTTAAGCATAAGATCATGTTGGATCTAGTGAAGTAACCGTACTCACTTCATTGGCTATGATAGAGTGATTTTCACGTATTACAACAATAATGAAAGGTAATTGGGGTCACTTGAAAGTAAACCTCCAATTGATCATGTGGAGGAGCCTTCAAGGGGATTGAGCTTGTTGCTCTGCCCTTGCGTGTACATCTAATTTGCAACTGTTACCCCAAGTAAAATTGTTGTATTTGGTAAAATTAGTGACTATAATCCTAGGGCTCTACCTAAGGGAAGGTAGAGGGAAGGTCATGTTGTACCTAGAATAGATGTTGACTAGACTCACTTGGACTTTTTGGAGGGTAATCTTTGCTCGAGATGGCATAAGCAAAGTTACTTACACCATACTGTTTCATTAAGTAGGTTGTCAGGGTAACTAGTTCCAAACGCTCATATCCATAAAAAATTTCACTTTGAGCTCTGCAACGTTGGATTTCATCACCAACTAGTAAATATTGATCTCTATGGAAGGTGAGTTTGTATGGTTTGAATTCCTAGATTTTTTAGTGTGTGTTAATTTGTTTGTTTTAATTTTTACAATACCTTAGGTGTGGATTGTGAATATTATTTAATTTTAATTATTGTAAAATTATTTGGATTGAATCTAATGGCTAACCATCTGGAAGTTACCGATCAAGGAAACCCCATTAATGAGAATCCTAGTCCTTTTACCAATCTTGGAAATGTCGGCCCTCCTTTTATGGCTACATTTTCACTTCTTGGATTCACGTTAGGTTTACTTGTATGGTTGTTCTCAACTACTTTAATTCCAAATACTGTAGTTGTACTAGCTCAACTGAGTTCACCATCTCAACATCACCAACCTACTGTTGATCCTTTACCTTCTTCATCCAACATGTCCTCCTCCCTTTCTTCTTCTTCGCTTGGTAAAAGCTTTGATGCTCGTAACTAAGTGACTAAGAAGAAGAAGAAAGGGAAAAATAAGAAGAAGCAAGATAAGAAAGTAGTCAACCAACCAACCACGACCGTAAGTATTGGTAATGTTGAGGGAACTTCTACAATGCATTGTAAGCCAAAATACCCTTGCAAACTTTGTATGGGTGACCACTTCCTTATTAATTGTCATGGTATTCCTAAGGTTTTGGAAGTATAGTCAAATAATTCTCATCAAATTACTATTGAGCCATCAACCAGTGATTCTCAGATTCTAGGGAAAAATATTAAGGTCAGGTTTCCTTGTAGGTTATGCAAAGCCTCAAATTTGTTGCAAAAACTTATTGTTTTACAACAACAAATTCCAACTAATTACTATAAAATTTCTCCCCATCTACTGTCAGTTGACGAAGTGATTGATCTAAATCCGAGTACAGTCAATCCTACTCTTCCATTGGAGGGTGAAACATGTATCACTAAGGTTGATGGACTATTTTTTGATCAAGTGGTTGAATCGATTCCATCTTCAGTTGATCCCACTCTCCCTTTAGAGAGTGAACTTCATACCGCTCATGTGATTCATGTTACCTTAGACTATTCTACGCATGAGGGCATTTCATTTGTTGCTTTTGAGCCCCATCAAAGTAATGAGGCTATTTTTTTTTGATTGGAATAGACTGATAGAACCCCATCTTCCTTATTTCACCCCTTTCCAAATCATTGTGAAGGCTTATGGTAAGAATATGCATTGCACAAATGTAGATGAAGGTGCTTCTATCGGTATTTTATCCTCGACTGCTTAGCAAGCTCTGGGTTCCCCTCAGCTTATGCGTATTACACAGAATTTGTTAGCTTTTAACAGAATCATTAGTGAACCTTTAGGGATCCTTCCTAATTTACCTATTACCTTGGAAGGTAAGACTGTTTGTATCAATCTTATGGTAGTCCAAGGTCCCTTAGATTTCAATTTTCTCCTTGGGCGAGACTATGTCTATGCCATGAAAGCTATCGTATCGAAAATATTTCATGTGATGTCCTTCCCTCACAATGGAAACACTGTGACAGTTGATAAAATTTCATAAGTTGATCTTGCTTCGACTACCTGTCGTCTGACACCCCTAAATGTTCCTTATATGGAAGTGGTACCTACCATGCCACAGGTTAATTATGTGGCAACCTATCCCATGTTTTCAGTTACCAACGCAAGTGAGCCTCTCACTATTTTCTCGACTTATTTTGACTTAGATCTGGTAGCTCACATGGTCAAAACATCAATCGGGGCATTTTAATAGTATTTTCTTATCCCTATTGATCCCCTTGACATGTTTTCCTTCTAGAGGACTGTTGTTCCATATGATGAAGATCTTTTGGAAGCCATGAGCAAGGGGTGTCCCTTGTCATGTGTTTCTTCCATATGGAAGCCATGAACAAGTTCCATGAGGATAGTTTGTTTACTTTATCAACCTTGTTAAAAAATGAAACCACTGTCTTGAGGATAGTTCTTTTATTGTATCAACCTTGTTAAAAAATGAAACACATGCTTTTGAGGATAGTTCTTTTACTGTTTCAACCTCGTTAAGAAATGAAACATATACTCTTGAGGATAGTTCTTTTACCGTGTCAACCTCATTAGAAAATGAAACAATATCTATGATGATGGTTCCCTTCGTATGTCAACCTCGTTAAAAAATGAAATAGGTCTCTTGAGGATAGTTCTTTTATTGTGTCAACCTCATTAAAAAATGAAACAATATCCATATGAGGATATTTCTTTTACTGTGTCAACCTTGTTAAAAAATGAAACAACTCTCTTGAGGATAGTTCTTTTACTGTGTCAACCTTGTTAAAAAATGAAACATACTTTTGAGGATAGTTCTTTTACGGTGTCAACCTCGTTAAAAAATAAAACAGATACTTTTGAGGATAGTTCTTTTGTTGTGTCAACCTCATTAACTATTGAAACAATATCCATGAGGATGGTTCCTTTCTTGTGTCATCCTCGTTAAAAAAATGAAATAGGCATCTTCAAGATAATTCTTTTACTGTGTCAACCTCATTAAAAAATGAAACAATATCCATGAGGATGATTCCTTTCCTATGTCAATGTCGTTAAAAAATGAAATAGGTCTCATGAGGATGGTTTCTTTCCTATGGCAAACTCGTTAAAAAATGAAATAGGTCGCATGAGGATGGTTCTTTTACTGTGTCAACCTCGTTAAAAAATGAAACAAATCCTCCCCTAATTGAGGCAAGTTTTTCATTTGATCTTGTAAATGAACCTTCATTTCATCCACCTATTAGTATCTAGTAGTCTACTTAGATGAATGAAACAAAGTTTGGGGGGCATGTGCCCTTGCAGTCATTATGCTAGGGGCATGAAAACCACCCTCAAGCACAATTTTCTTTGTTTCAAGCTTGTGTAAAAATGAAACCACCCTCAAGCACAATTTTTCTTTGTTTCAAGCTTGTGTAAAAATGAAACTTATCACGAGTCCATTTTGGTTATTATTTTCAAGACTTGTTAAGCTCATGAAAATCCCAAGCTTCTTTTGTTATATTTCATGCTTGTAAAATGTACATGAAAATTTCGAGTTCTTTCTATCTTTTCCTACTCGTTAATTAAATATAAAGTTGGTAAGATGAGTATATTTTTCTCACTTTTTCGAACTCGTTAAAACTTACGAAAAAGCGAAACCATCGAGTCCTATTTTAAGCCCTTTTCAAACTCTTTTAAAAATGAAAATATCATCGAGTACTTGCTTGTTCGAACTTGTAAAAGTAAATGAACAACCGTCCACTCTATAAAAGTTTACCCCTTTTACGGACTGAGTTAGGACTATTTATGAAAAAGGTATATGTTGATCAAACATGGTCAATAAAGTTCTCTCTTGTATTATTTTATCCTTTTTCGGACCTGAAAGACTAAACTTACGAAAAAGAACTTGGTGGAGTCTACTTATGTTTTTCTTTTGACTCTCTAAAATTGAAAAACGCCAAGCTTTACTTTCTCTGGGCTTGTTAAAATTTTACGGCAAAAGAACTGAATGAGTTTTCTTTTTGTGTCCTTTTCAAAATCTTTGAAAGGAAATGACATCAAGTTACCCCTTTAATGGACTCATAAAAATTCAACAGTACAGGACTCGTTAAGCATGACGAGACCGAACCACTCCTTCTTAGGGTTCGTTAAAAATACTAGAATGGACTCATCCAAAGGATGAGCTTATAGACAAACATATGTTATCCTCCTCAAGATTGTAAAAAATAAATAGGTACTTGCTAGTAATGGTGGGGGAAAATTGAGAAGAAAAATTCATTTCTTATATTTTAGGCAGTATGTCGCTCTTGAACATTACTCTCTGTCACATATCTATTCGGGTTGGGGAATCCATTTCTCTCATAGTTAATAAAACCTTATTGAAAGTTTTCAGTTGGCTTTGGGTATTATCATTGAGTCAAATGCTTCCAAGTCATTTTATCATGTCACCAATATATTCAAGAGAAGTCTAAACCTCAGTTCAAATTACCTTGCAAATTGTAGCCTTCAATCCCATTGGCCATCCCTGAGTCAATCCTTGCAAAATGTTCTTCAAAACTTGACATGAGTTTCGTGTCGTAGGATTTCCTGCTATAGGTCACTTCCTATCAAGTTCAACTCATTATCTAGGAAGTTGATCTAGAAACCTTCAGTACCTTGAGGCCTGCATGCCTTAATGGCATGTTTCTCGCCTTTGATGATAGGTTCTCATCATTGAACTTTGATTGAATGATTCTGTGAGTGTTCGACATCAAATCATCTATTCACACTTCATGGATTTTGCTGAAAGCACCTTGAAAACCATTGTCATTATTGGTGGTTTCTCTCACGCATGTTAACGTTTCACATCATTGACCAGTAATTAAGTGGTTTCTTCTATGTTCGACTTCGAAACATTTACTCGCATGGTTAGATTCATACTATGGATCGAGAGATGGAGATCAAGACCTTGGATCTAGTTTCATCCATCCAGGTTGCAAGGAGTTGTGTATTCATGATTATACGGAAGAGTTTTATGTTTGATGGCTGCATCCATCCTATATCTACTTTGACATGATGTATTTCCTTACTGTGCTTTAAGACACTATGTTCTGAGTATGGGAATGCCTACCTCAGTGATGATTATTATATTGCATTGTAATCATTGATTTATTATTGTGGGTTTCCAACCATGATCTCTGATCCAATCCTTGATATGATAAAGCACTCTAGTCCTCAAACTTTTTTGACTTCGCACTTTAGGGGGAAATCTGTTACACTTCATTTTGTCACCTTGATAAATAATCATCAAAATTAGATCTCTTGCCATCCATCCAAGTGTCATGAAGCATTCCCTTGCAAGTCAACAACTTATATACCTTGAATAAAGTGGAATTTCTGGATCTCTTGGTACAAAACCCTACTTTTGAGCATTTGCGCGGTTTTTCTAAACAAAGACCGCACATGTGCAATTTCTTCCATTGTAAAACTTCGTTGAATTGTGCTCTGTTTCTGAACAAAAACTATGCAGGTCAATCAATAAAAATTAAAAATAAAAGGTGAGATCTAGAAGCATTGTTGGACGAATCATTCCCAACAGAAAGCTAAAAATCATGTTTATTCAAGCCTAACCTCATTTTTGATGGAACTAATTCCCATTCTTCAAGGAGCCCTAATCCCTCTTTTAGTGGATCTCATCCCTGGACTAAGGATCTAAAACTACTTCCTTTTGGCTTATTAATCAAGCCATAGGTGGGGGAATTGAGGGAGGCTGCTGAGAGTAATTATGTTAGAGTAATCAGGTCAGAGAGCTTATCATTCTTGGAGAAGATTGAGATCAATGGGAAAATCTTCACAACATCAAGGCATAGGTTTTGTAGCTCCTTTATATTTATGAAATTAGTACAAACACGCATTTATTCTCACTTAATTGTTTAATGGATTAATTAATGAATTTCATGGATGGTTTATGTTATTTATATTTGTCCATTGGAATGATGTTATTTATATTTTTCCATTAGAATGATGTTTGTTACTAGTCTCCTTGATCACTAATTTGAATTATTGAATCATTTATGTTGCATATGTCTTTGATCCTTTGTTGTTTCCATGTGTGGAGGTCTATATTCAAGCATGGAGAAGCTGCACTGAAGCACAAAGAGGGATCTTCATCAAGCATGTTGTAATAAGGTATGGATTTCCATTTCTCACATTGTTAGCTTATTATTCAAGGAAAGATAGATTTAGGGAAGGAATTAGCTTGATTGTCTGTTTGTTTCTAGTTTCCTTTTAGGATCTAGAGAGATTGCTCTTGTCAGCAAGAGGAATTTATCCACCTAACACATTCAAATATTTTTTGGATTCCTATTACGTTAAACGTCAATGAAAAATTGAATCAACACCATGACGATAAAGTGTATCATCAACGATATTGTATTGTTGGGATTGGTACTAAATATGACGATGTTCAACACAAGACAATTCAGGCCTAAGTTTTTTTTTTGGAGATAAAACAATAATATCTCCATACCAAGGATCTAGCGAACTGATAATAAAGAGAGATTCATCGGGAATAGAATCCTCTACCACGATTTTGTTTAAGTATTGGGAAGGTCGCATATAAGTTCAACAAAAACAAGCAATTTCTTTGATTTGGACTTGACAAATTCCAAATTAAATTCCTATAGAATAAAAATCCATTTGGAATACTTTCCCCCAAGCAATTGTCATGTGAGAATGTAAATCATGGGGTTACAATCCGAAACCACTGTGGTTTTGTGTAACAGAATATAGTGACAAAATCTCTAGACAACTTAAACAACAACCAAGGCCAACTTTTCCACATGCGAGTACATAATTTTGGAAGTGGTAAGGTTCCTACTCAAATAGTAAATCACATGTTCATTGTCTAAATCATCCTCTTGAACCAGAACCATAACAATACTACCATCCGACACAAATAAATACGAGTAGTAATCCTAATGATAATTGAGGGAGAGGCCGTAAGGGTGTGTGAGTCAACACATGTTTTAATGCATCAAAATATTTTTGAGTAGTATAAACCCAAACAAAAGGGATCCTTTTTTCAAAAGTAAGGTAAAACCCTTAGTGAATTTGGTGTAATTCGAAATGAAGGGTTGTAAAAAGTTTGCTTTCCCTTGAAAACCCTGGAGTTGGCATAAGTTGGAAGGAGGAGGTAAATTAAATATTTCCTCTACCTTAAGTGGATCGACACAAATGCCTTGTTTGGAAACGATGAATCCTAGTAAGTTACTAGATTCCACAAAAAAAACACATTTATGTGGGTTTAAGTGAATATTATAGTGCCGACATTAAAGAAATATTTCTTGTAGATGTATTAGATGATATTGACACTTCATTGAATGTGCTGGTAGATTGTCAAGTTACAACTGTAAAATATGGTTAATATCATGACATGTTCTTCCATGTTCGACTTCGAAACATTTACTCGCATGGTTATATTCGTACTATGGATTGAGAGATGGAGATCAAGACCTTGGATCTAGTTTCATCCATACAGGTTACGAGGAGTTTTGTATTCATGATTATACATAAGAGTTTTATGTTTGATGGTTGCTTCAATCCTATATCTACTTTGACATGATGTATTTCCGTACTGTGCTTTAAGACACTTATGTTTTGAGTATGGGAATGCCTACCTCAGTGATGATTATTATATTGCATTGTAATCATTGATTGATTATTGTGGGTTTCCAACCATGATCTCTGATCCAATCCTTGATATGATAAATCACTCTAGTCCTCAAAATTTTCTGACTTCGTACTTTAGGGGGAAATCTATTACACTTCATTTTGTCACTTTGACAAATAATCATCAAAATTAGATCTCTCGCCATCCATCCAAGTGTCATGAAGCATTCCCTTGCAAGTCAGCAACTTATATACCTTGAATAAAGTGGAATTTTTGGATCTCTTAGTATAAAACGATGCTTTTGAGCATCTGCACGGTTTTTTTGAACAAAAACCGCACATTTGCAGTTTCTTCCATTGTAAAACTACGTAGAAATGTGCTCTATTTTTGAACAAAAACTACGCAGGTCAATCAATAAAAAGTAATAATAAAAGGTGAGATCTAGAAGCATTGTTGGACGAATCATTCCCAATAGAAAGCCTCAAAATCATGTTTATTCAAGCCTAACCTCATTTTTGATGGAACTAATTCCCATTCTTCAAGGAGCCCTCATCCCTCTTTTAGTGGATCTCATCCTTGGATTAAGGATCTCAAACTACTTCCTTTTGGCCTACCAATCAAGCCATAGGTGGGGGAATTGAGGGAGGTTGTTGAGAGTAAGTTTATGCTGGAGTAATCAGGTTGGAGAGCTTATCATTCTTGGAGAGGATTGAGATCAATGCAAAGATCTTCACAACATCAAGGCATAGGTTTTGTAGCTCCTTTATGTTTATGAAATTAATACAAACACACATTTATTCTCACTTAATTGTTTAATGGATTAATTAATCAATTTCATGGATAGTTTATGTTATTTATATTTGTCCATTGGAATGATGTTATTTATATTTTTCCATTAGAATGATGTTTGTTACTAGTCTCCTTGATCACTAATTTGAATTATTGAATAATTTATGTTGCATATGCCTTTGATCCTTTGTTGTTTCCATGTGTGCAGGTCTAGATTCAAGCATGGAGAAGCTGCACTGAAGCACAAAGAGGGATCTTCATCAAGCATGTTGTAATAAGGTATGAATTTCCATTTCTCACATTGTTAGCTTATTATTCAAGGAAAGATAGATTTAGGGAAGGAATTAGCTTGATTGTCTGTTTGTTTCTAGTTTCCTTTTAGGATCTAGGGAGATTTCTCTTGTTAGCAAGAGGAATTTATCCGCCTAACACATTCAAATATTTTTTGGGTTCCTATTACATTAAACGTCAATGAAAAATTGAATCAGCACTATGACGATAAAGTGTATCATCAACAATATTGTATTGTTGGGATTGGTACTAAATATGACGATGTTCAACACAAGACAATTCAGACCTAAATTTTTTATTTTGGAGATAAAACAATAATATCTCCATACCAAGCATCTAGTGAACCGATAACAAAGAGAGATTCATCGGGAATAGAATCCTCTACTACGATTTTGTTTAAGTATTGGGAAGGCCGCATATAAGTTCAACAAAAGCAAGCAATTTATTTGAGTTGGATTTGACAAATTCCAAATTATATTCCTATAGAATAACAATCCATTTGGAATACTTCCCCCCACACAATTATCATGTGAGAATGTAAATCATGGGGTTACAATTAGAAACCACTGTGGTTTTGTGTAACAAAATATAGTGACAAAATCTCTAGACAACTTAAACAACAACCAAGGCCAACTTTTCCACATGCAAGTACATAATTTTGGAAGTGGTAAGGTTCCTACTCAAATAGTAAATCACATGTTCATTGTCTAAATCATCCTCTTGAACCAGAACCATAACAATACTACCATCCGACACAAATAAATACAAGTAGTAATCCTAATGATAATTGAGGGAGAGGCCGTAAGGGTGTGTGAGTCAACACATGTTTTAATGCATCAAAATCTTTTTGAGTAGTATCAACCCAAACGAAAGGGATCCTTTTTCCAAAAGTAAGGAAAAACCCTTAGTGAATTTGGTGTAATTCAAAATGAAGGGATGTAAAAAGTTTGCTTTCTCTTGAAAACTCTGGTGTTGGCATAAGTTGGAAGGAGGAGGCAAATTAAATATTTCCTCTACCTTAATTGGATTGACACAAATGCCTTGTTTGGAAATGATGAACCCTAGTAAGTTACTAGATTCCACAAAAAACACATTTATGTGGGTTTAAGCGAATATTATAGTGCCAACATCAAAGAAATATTGATCGAAGATGTATCAGATGATCTTGACACTTCATTGAATGTGTTGGTAGATCATCAAGTTACGACTGTAAAATATGGTTAATATCATGACATGTTCTTCCATGTTCGACTTCAAAACATTTACTCGCATGGTTAGATTCATACTATGGATCGAGAGATGGAGATCAAGACTCTGGATCTAGTTTCATCCATCTAGGTTGCGAGGAGTTTTGTATTCATGATTATACAGAAGCATTTTATGTTTGATGGTTGCGTCCATCCTATATTTACTTTGACATGATGTATTTCCGTATTGTGCTTTAAGACACTTACGTTCTGAGTATGTAAATGCCTACCTCAGTGATGATTATTATATTGCATTGTAATCCTTGATTGATTATTTCGGGTTTCCAACCATGATCTTTGATCCAATCCTTGATATGATAAAGCACTCCAGTCCTCAAACTTTTCTGACTTCGCACTTTAGGGGGAAATATGTTACACTTCATTTTGTCACCTTGACAAATAATCATCAAAATTAGATCTCTCGCCATCCATCCAAGTGTCATGAAGCATTCCCTTGTAAGTCAACAATTTATATACCTTGAATAAAGTGGAATTTCTGGATCTCTTGGTACAAAACCCTTCTTTTGAGCATCTGCGCAGTTTTTCTGAACAAAAACCACACATGTGCAGTTTCTTCCATTGTAAAACTTCGTAGAACTGTGCTCTATTTCTGAACAAAAACTATGTAGGTCAATCAATAAAAATTAAAAATAAAAGGTGAGATCTAGAAGCATTGTTGGATGAATCATTCCCAACAGAAAGCCTCAAAATCATGTTTATTCAAGCCTAACCTCATTTTTGACAGAACTAATTCCCATTCTTCAAGGAGCCCTCATCCCTCTTTTAGTGGATCTCATCCCTGGACTAAGGATCTCAAACTACTTCCTTTTGGCCTATTAATCAAGCCATAGGTGGGGGAATTGAGGGAGGATGCTGAGAGTAAGTTTATGGTGGAGTAATTAGGTCGGAGAGCTTATCATTCTTGGAGAGGATTGAGATCAATGGGAAGATCTTCACAACATCAAGGCATAGGTTTTTTAGCTCCTTTATGTTTATGAAATTAATACAAACACACATTTATTCTCACTTAATTGTTTAATGGATCAATTAATGAATTTCATGGATGGTTTATGTTATTTATATTTGTCCATTGGAATGATGTTATTTATATTTTTCCATTAGAATGATGTTTGTTACTAGTCTCCTTAATCGCTAATTTGAATTATTGAATCATTTATGTTCCATATGTCTTTGATCCTTTGTTGTTTCCATGTGTGCAGGTCTAGATTGAAGCATGGAGAAGATGAATTGAAGCACAAAGAGGGATCTTCATCAAGCATGTTGTAATAAGGTATGGATTTCCATTTCTCACATTGTTAGCTTATTATTCAAGGAAAGATAGATTCAGGGAAGGAATTAGCTTGAATATCTGTTTGTTTCTAGTTTCCTTTTAGGATCTAGGGAGCTTGCTCTTGTCAACAAGAGGAATTTATTTGCCTAACACATTAAAATATTTTTTGGATTCCTATTACGTTAAACGTCAATGAAAAATTGAATCAGCACCATGGAGATAAAGTGTATCATCAACAATATTGTATTGTTGGGATTGGTAATAATTATGATGATGTTCAACGCATGACAATTTAGGCCTAAATTTTTTATTTTGGAGATAAAACAATAATATCTCCATTTCAAGGATCTAGCGACCTGATAAGAAAGAGAGATTCATCGGGAATAGAATCCTCTACCACGATTTTGTTTAATTATTGGGAAGGTCACATATAAGTTGAACAAAAGCAAGCAATTTCTTTGATTTGGATTTGACAAATTCCAAATTAAATTCATATAGAATAACAATCCATTTGGAATACTTTCCCCTAAGAAATTGTCATGTAAGAATGTAAATCATGGGGTTACAATCAGAAACCACTATGGTTTTGTGTAACAAAATATAGTGACAAAATATCTAAACAACTTAAACAACAACCAAGGCCAACTTTTCCACATGCGAGTACATAATTCTGGAAGTGGTAAGGTTCCTACTCAAATAGTAAATCACATGTTCATTGTCTAAATCATCCTCTTGAACTAGAACCATAACAATACTACCGTCCGACACAAATAAATACAAGTAGTAATCCTAATGATAATTGAGGGAGAGGCCATAAGGGTGTGTGAGTCAACACATGTTTTAATGCATCAAAATATTTTTGAGTAGTATCAACCCAAACGAAAGGGATCCTTTTTTCAAAAGTAAGGTAAAACCCTTAGTGAATTTGGTGTAATTCGAAATGAAGGGATGTAAAAAGTTTGCTTTCTCTTGAAAACTCTGGAGTTGGAATAAGTTGGAAGGAGGAGACAAATTAAATATTTCCTCTACCTTAAGTGGATCGACACAAATTCCTTGTTTGGAAACGATGAATCCTAGTAAGTTACTAGATTCCAAAAAAAAAAGACATTTATGTGGGTTTAAGCGAATATTATAGTGCCGACATCAAAGAAATATTGTTCGTAGATGTATTAGATGATCTTGACACTTCATTGAATGCGCTGGTAGATCGTCAAGTTACGACTGTAAAATATGCTTAATATCATGAAAATCATAAGACATATCTCTCTGAAAGGTGTTACCGACATTCTTAATTCCAAATGGAAGCTTTCGATAGGTGAAAGTTCCCATGGTCAAATGAAAGCAATTTTATGATGATCTAAAGGGAGTATGTTAATTTGGTTGTAGCTAGAGAATTTGTCCAATGAAAAGATTTCATTCCTGGCACAATAATTAACTATTTGACCAATATAAGGGGTGTTGGGTGTGTGTGATATTCTTTCCACGACTAGTTGTATGTGTGGGGTCCAGGGCAACACCCCAAGAAATTTCTTTTGACCCTATATTAGGTGGGCAGACCTACCTATGGTTTTGTGCATGGGTTTTGCACATAGTTTTGGGCATGATGGTTTTTTTCCCATGGTATTTTCTAGATCCAACCAAGGGAACTATGACTATGTTCTAATCCAGGGTTAATGGATTGGGGTTTATGAATGCCTTGACATGTATATTTATGTATTGTAACACTGAAAGGAATCTAATGAAAAATCAATATGGTAGTCCCAGTTTTGGGATCCAGGGGAAATCTCTGTGTATATATGTTTTATGTTTTATGATATCACCATTGTTTATCTTTTGTTTTTAGAATTTGTATGCAAGTAATTTATGTACAGGGTTAAAACATACATGTGGTAGGATAGTTTTTTTTTTCCCTTTGGAAAAGTCGTAATTTTCATTAATCGGAGAAAATTACATTTTGTAGATGCAAAAGCATATGCTCTATGTGAGGCATTTAGCCTGTCAAGTTTGTAGAATAAAAATATGGTGTACTCCACGCAGGGAGACACTGCACTGTCATTATAGCTTCAAAAATCTCTACGCAGAGAGTATTTAAACTGTGATATATATTTCTGGTAACATTATGCATAAATAAAATTTTTATAAACAAAATAGTATAGATAGGCTCCTTCAGAGCTAGTTAATCTGTAAAGTCTAGGTCTATGGTAGTGCTGATGGAAGGTACCCTCCCTCTGTTCCTGGATCATCCATGTCCCTATAGGCATGTGCGTTGCTTCTTTGGATAGGAGATCGGCAACTGTGTTTTTCTCCTTGTATATATGATAACAAACAAAGGTGTCAAATAGATTGACGAGTCTATGAATCTCATCCATAATATGTCTCAGAGAATATGCATTGTAATTCATTGTTTTGTTTATCCAATTGCACATAATTTTTGAATCCCCAAATAGTTGTAAGTTTCTACATTGTTTTTCTAGGGAAAATTGTATGGTATATTTGGTCGTGATAAGTTCGGCAAAGTTCTTTGTACCCCTGCACAAGCCCATTTGTATTTTGAAAGAATAGGATTCCTATAGGTGTAGTATGGCACCACCCCCACAACCAATATATTGTGCTGAACCATCAAAGTAAGTCCAGGGATGTGTGGTATTTATGCTTTCAGGGATGATATTCCTGGGAGTGGTATTTGTTTCTTCCTCGGGAATGATTTGGTAGTCTGCCAGGATACAGGCTGTGATAGCAGGCCAATGGGGGGGGAGAGTTATGAAAGATGTATCAATTACGGGCAATCCAAATAGCACAACATGTGAGAGCAGGAATATTTCTGGCTTTCTTCTGGGAGGAAACAGACCACCAAGAGCCCCAAGCCTCTCGAACTATCAAGGCTTGCTAATGGGTGAGAGAGGGTAGATGTGAGTGTATGGAACCCCATATATCTTTTACAACTGGGCACATGAGGAAGAGATGATCCAGAGTTTCATTACCAGATTTGCATAGACAGCACCAGAAGGATCCATGGAAAGACCTTTTGCTTAAGTTTTCTCCTGTGGGTATCTTAAACCTCAAAATTTTCCACATGAGAAGTCTCGTCCTGGGTGGCGCTTTTAGCTTCCATATACTACTCCACCAAGATTCACATATTGGTGGATTTTTAGGGTCCATTAATACTATATAGCCTTCTTTTGGGGAATATCTCCCATGCTTTGCTTTTGCCCATATTAGCTCATCCTCTCCTTCCAGAATTTTGATGTGCGATTCAGTAAGAGCATCTGTGTATTCCTTCCATTGTTGCTGCCATGGTTATGGGATCTGAAGTGTCCTCCCAGATTTCCAGGCTTGTTACGCAAAAGTGGAGTGCTCTCTATCCACTATATGCCTGATATGAGTGATACCCTTGGCAGTGAGGTGGGTCCTTAGCTCCTCAGAAAGCCTATGAGTGTTTCCACATCCAATCCAGGGGTCTATTCCTAGTCTAACTGATGCTCCTGAATGTATTCTCCATGTGAGTCCAACCTGAATAAGAGACATTGATTGCAAAACTGCCTTCCATATGATTGATATACCAACGTAATTCCACTGTGGTTGATGGAGCCAATCTGTTAGCACCTAAATCCGCCTTAGGCTGAAGGAAGGCAAAATTCAGGGTAACCACAAACCATGCTCAGTCTGGTAGCTAGCCCTACCAGAACAGGAGAGGGCTCTCTCCGAGTCATGCTCAGTGAATAGATAAATGAAATGGTCTGAGATGACTTACAGTGAAATATTGATCTTAGGCTAGTAAGTGAATATGGATACAAGAAGTGATTTTTATGAATGACAGTGTTTTTGGGATGGTATGGGACCAATGGACAACAATGAACATAGAATTTAATACAAAGGCACAGATTACTTCGTGAGGCAAGATAGGCAGAGAGTCCAGCAATTTAGTTTGAAACAACATGGAATGGAGAGATTGCTTAGGAGAGTGAAAAGGGCATTAGTACAGAAATCCTTTTCAACAGAAGAAAGAACACTGAACATGAAATTTTCCCACAGGCAGAGCAACAAAATTGAATTCTACCTTATCTAACTTAGAAAATTTCACTGGAAATGAATATGAAATGAACTATGAAACATAACGAAATACATATGAAACATAAGAGACACATTTTCTACACTCACAACCACATATGATCTCATGAACAGAGCTGCGCCTTTCATTAATCCTCTTTGAAAAATTACAATGAAGAATAGAGTTCTTTCCCAGAGTTTATATTTTTATACAAGCCACCAACCCTGCAATAGTTTTCATACAATATATAGAATGTTCCATGAAGAGATAGAACGCCCAAGGGTTGGGGAGTTACTCGAATCATTACAAAATGGAGGTGGAAAGCCAACCATTAGCTATAGGTGCAGCGTTACAAACATGACAAATGGCTTGGGTGACAGTTTGCCTTCCTTTGCCACTTGGATAGAAGCCAATCTGGAGTGAAAATGCTTTAAATTCCACCTTATGTGTCGAAAAATTGAAGTGTAGATGAGCAGGCCCACTTGTGGAAAGTCGCAAATCGAAATTTCGTGAAACGGAGGTGAATTGGGCCTTTTTCCCTATATGTGTCGCGCCACTTTCGAGCCTGTTTTGAGGCACTTGCAGGAGTCCAAAATGTGTCCACGTGTGCTTTTTGGAAAGCTTGTCCTGTCTACTTTCCAACCCAAGTGGAATTTTTGAATTTGGTGCTCATTTGCCCCTCCAAATCTTCATTCTCCCAAGACTATTTCCTGTGTGTCAAAATAGGGGCAGAGAGGCCATTTTTTGGGTGTTTTTGGCTTTCTGAAGACTCAAATCATGGCCAAATTTCTTTTCCAAGCACCAGTAGTCATGATTTTTCATGCTAAATCCAAAAAAGTGAGCCATTTGTCATTTGGAGCTCCCAATTCTAAGCGCCGCGCCAGTGGCGCGGCGCACAGGGAGAAAAAACTTGTGTTTTGACCAAAACATTACCATGTGACCAAATTTGCCCCAAATTTCTTGAAATTTGGGCTGGAGGTTCTCTAAGAGGCACTATGCTAGGCCACAGAAGCTTCATCCAAGATTCAAAGTCGATCTTGCTCTTTTGCCTCTTTTGCCTCTTTTGTTGCTTTGCACAATTTTGCCTTCAAGCTCCTTATTCGGGCCTTTGCACTCATGTTCCATGCCCTGTAATGATAAACCATGCTCCTCAGTATGTTTTTGTCTCTATCGGCCTTCTCCAGTAGTCTCTCCAGGTGGATGTTGATTCGCTCTAGCTAGGACTCACGGTCATTGTTGATCTCTTGCTCCAAGGTAGTGAGTTCGATCCTCCTTTGTTGGGCAGCTTGTCGATTCTCATGGATGTTTTGTAGCTCCATGATCTCATGCTGGTCCTCAAGCTATTTGTTCCTCTACTCCAAATACTTGATGATCCATTTGGCCCTCTCCACATTGAGTGACAATTCTTGGATCTCCGTGTTCTGCTCCTAAATAGTCATCCTAAGTCGGGCACTCTCCACATCTGCATCATCATCCCGAATGAGGATGAAATCGGCCTCATGTTCACCTGATGGCCCCTCATCATGCATGAGCTTCTTGCCCTTGTCTTGTACTTGTGTAGTCGATGCCGGAAGTGAGGCCCCTTCCACCCTGGGTGGAGATAACACTTGCTTTGTTGCTGCAAACAAGTTCTTACTGCCTCTCTAATATGTCACAAATACTGGCATAGTCATGGTCTCATGGTGCTCATACTGATGAGAAGGACCACCTATCTCATGCTCTGCCTCTGATAGTACCTGTGAAGTTCTTAAGAGGGCACGGGAGATGAAGTCCTCCCAAGCAATGCCCTGCAATCCCAACTGATGATCCACCAAAATCCGGATAAGAGCAAAGTGATAAACACTGTTAAGCTGCTGCTGAGGGGTCTTATGCTGCATGAAGGTGTTCATCCTCTCTATGTTCCTGCATATGAAAAATGGGAGGTTCATAATCCTCACCCTGGTAAAGTGCATGAGAAACTTGATGTGATAGGATATAGTCTAGAGAACTCACAGCTGAAGTACTTCATGATCAATTTCATGAGTGGAGCAAACTCATCTTTCAAATATCTGAATGGGAAGACTCTTGTGAGCTGACTCAAGAATCTGGCCTTAATGTAAGGCTCATAGTGTTGCCTATCCACCTTCTTCTTCTTATGCCATTGTTCTTTAACATTTGGTATGCCTGTTGCCACTGAGATAGTTTCGGGTGTCAATGTGAAGGTGACCCCGGCCAAGATAGACTGACCTCCATGTAGGTGAAGCACAAAAAGACGGGCCAACTCATGATGAACTCTAACATTAGCCACCCTTTGACAAAATTCAAAACATGCTAGGTGCTGGAAACATGACATGGCAAGAGGGCATGCTTGTAATTCAGTGAGGGTAGTGGGCTCATCTGTAACATGTTTGCCACTCTTGTGATGTCTCCTGGGAGCCTTCTCTTCCGAGGATGAGTCACTTTGTGTCTCCATCTCATACTCTGATGAATGCTGTGATGCCATGACTGCTGCGTGTACTGTACTTAGGCTGCCCTTTGATGATGGTGTAAGCTGGATGCTCTTGTGATATCGGTCACCAAGGGGAAGAATGAAACAAAAGGGAGTATTAGGAGGGGAGGAATGTGATGGGAATAGGGGTTATGGGGAGAATTTTGTTTAGGGATAGTGGGGGTTTGGTTAAATTTGATCGGGTGGGTTGTGGGGTTTTGACAAGGTAGGGTTTTGGGGTGTTATGTTGACAAATAAGAGGAGGGGAAAGGGAATAGGGTTTGGTAGTGTTTTAGGGTAGGGATAATAGGAAAAATGAGAAAGGGAGGATAAGAAAAAATGGTAGGTGAGGGAAAAATGGTAGGAAAAAAGATCCTTGGCCTCAATACCTCAATTATGCAACCCTAGCCACAATGGCCTTTGGTGTTTTCTTGTGGTTGATTTTATGAGTTTTTTTGCATTCAAACATAGCCATAAACCACCATGTCATTTATAAACTTTGATGAACAAGTCATGTCATAGGGCCTACCTGTCAATTTGATGGGCTTCACAAGAAATTTGAGGAATTTTGGCATGGTTTTGGCCCTTTTTGGGTGTGCGCCGCATGCCAAACCTAGTGCACCACGCCCTGGGTGCGCGTCACACCCGTTATAAATTTACACTGTGGGGTGGCTCTCTGTGCGCCACGCCCCCGTGTATATGCACCACGCCCTGAAAACTGCCTCCAACTTGCTCCAAACACGCACTATGCACTCAAAACACTTTGCAATGTTTCCCTATGCACTTGATTTGCACAATGGCTTTGATTTTGGTGGAAGCTTGTATATAAAGACTTGGAAGTCATGGGTTAAATTTTTGCTTCTTAAAAAACCCATTTTTCTAATGTTATGTTTTGACACTTTTTCACTGACTTAAAGCAACACTGATTTTCACTTTCCCTTTGAAATTTTAGCTCAAATGATGAAATTCTAGGCACTCTTTGTAGGTATTGCACGATAGGACATTTGGCCACGGAAACCATGACTGCATCTGAAGAAATAAACTGATGACTTTTTTGAAAATTTTATCACAAATGACACTATTTGACTTTTCTTCAAAACAGAGTTTTGAAGAACAATCGAAGTCTATCACCATGACGATGAAACTCTCTGAATCATAACTGTGTAAGGGTCTCACTCTGGCATGCCTGGCTTTATTGGACATGTTTGAAGACCAAATTGATGAATCCCTAGACCTAATGATCGAAAATGACTTTTGTCCATTAAAGGACCAGACCTTGACTGTCATGGACTTTGGTGATCATTGACAAAAGACCTGAGCCAGCAAGAGCCAGACATGAGGGGAAGTGACTAGCACAACCTTTTCCGTCAGATTATGGCATGCCCCTAGTAGAATGCAGCTGAGTGAAAGGGGCGGGACACCTAAAAATGAAATGCATAAAGAGTTTTGATCTCTGACGGAGGACTGACCAGACCGACTCTAACATTGTCTCCAATGGGGGATGGTAGCTCCTTGGAGGTGCCAAGAACAATAGATCTCTGGAAGAGCTAGACAATTCCTTCATCCATTAGGCTATGGAGTCAAATAACACAGGACTCTGACTCATTTATGAAATTGAAATGACCAAAAAAATGACTCAAATTTGACATTGAAATGACTTGAAGACTAACTTGACAAACTCTAACAAAATTGAAATAAAATGGTATTTACAGTGACAGTGGAAGCAGCGTTAATAACTCAAAAATGGTACCGCTTGAGCAGCCGACCATTGATCGGCCCTCCTGGACAATCGTCCCCGTTCATTTCCTTCAGAAGAAAGGCATTCTGACCCCAATATGCTGCAATCTTGAAGGGACCTTTCCAAAGGTTCTCGAACTTACCGTGCTTGCCTTTCTCCTCATTCCTTGCATCCCACTTTAGCACCACATCATCCACCTGAAATTTGTCCACCTTTGCCTTTCGTCATACATTTTCTGATTTTCTGCAATTTGATTTCTTGGAAAACTTCTTCTCTAGTCTGCTGCAAGTGGACCATTTGATTCAACTCTCAGCATGGGATCTTCGTCACGTGCGTGGTCTCTGAAGAAGTTTGACTCCAGAGCAGAGGGTAGGAAATATTGTATTCAACTCCATGAAACAAGGTCGAACGGTGATTACGTATGGTTTCTTTTGACTGACCCAATGCTACCCAGAGTGCATTGACCCAACCTCTTATGCCAGCTCTTTTGTTTATTTCCAACAGCTTCTTGATGATGTTGACCAATGATTTGTTCGAAGACTCCGCCAATCCATTTCCTTGCGGATGATAGGTAGTTGAGTGACCCAAGATGATGTGATATTTATGACAAAACTCTACCATCCTTTTTGATTTGAAAGTTGCTGCGTTATCAATGATTAGCTTATTCGGGCAACCAAAGCAAGACAAAATGTTATTTTCAAGGAATGAAATGATTACTACATCTGTTGCTTGTCTGGTGGGAATTGCCTCAATCCATTTCGTGAAATAATATGTTGCTATGAGGATCCATCTATGCTGACCAGAAGAAGCGAGATGAATTTCACCAATGAAATTAAATCCCCATTGCTGGAAAGGAGCACTCACCTCAATGGGCTTGAGTGGTAAAGGCTGTAACTTCTACTTTCCTTTGAAAATCTTACACTTATGACAGTGTTTGACCATCTTATATACATCAGTAAACAATGTCAGCCAATAGTACCCTGCTCTCAGAATTTTATTTGCTATTGATTTCCAAAAAAGGTGAACACCACAGTCTCCTTGGTGGTAGTCCTCCATGACCTTCTTTGCTTCCTTTTCCACCAAACAATTTAACAAAATGCCACCGTGATCTTTCCAATACAGGGAAGAATTTAGAATGCAAAACTTGGCAGCCTTCAACTTGAGTGTTCTCACTTTGTTTCTAGTCATGCTGGGCAGTGGTGACAAATTTTTAGCACATATATGATATTTGAATACCATGGAGAAAGAGAAAACATTTCAGATACCTGAATTGACGATCCTTCCTCATTCTCATCGGACATAGCAGCAATCAGATTTATGTCCAAGGCATGCAAGTTTGATTCAGCCATTAACTTTGCCAACCCCTGCCCTTTAACTAGCTTTGCGGGCTTTATTTCCACATCATATTCTAGCAAGGTTGTAATCCACTTGCCTCGTCTTCCTTCTGGATCAGTCTCCACTAAAACATCTTTGACAGCAGCATTGGGAACATAGGCCAAAACATGAGAATATAAAATATATACCCGGAAATCTTTCAATGCCTTCACAAGTGCCAGGGCTTGCTTCTTAATGATGTTGTACTTTAAGGTTGCATCTCTTATAGCTCTGCTGAAGAATGCAATGGGTCTTTCATGATCATCTCTTTTCTATAATAACACTGCTGCCATATATGCTCTGAAGCAAATGAAAACAATATGAAATCCTGAGTGTAGTCCGGCTTGACTAGAACTGGCGCTGAGGAAAGAGCCAATTTGACCAAATTGAAAGATTTTACAGCCTCCTCCGTCCATTTCACTTGGCTGTCCTTCTTAAGCATGTTTGTCATCTCTCTTAGGTGCTCAGCAAGATTAGGTACAAAGCGACGTAGAAAATTCATCTTACCATTGAACGATTGTATCTCTTTTTTATTCCGGGGCAGATCGATTTGGTGAATTGCTTGCACACGTGCTGGGTCAATATGAATGCCATCTTTTGAGATAATGTGCCCGAGTAGTTTGCCTTCCTCCATGGTGAACAAGCTCTTCTTCTGATTCAATGACAAGCCATATTTTCTACACTTTTGGAAGACAATTTTAAGATGGTACATGTGCTCTTCATCAGATTTGGAAAACACTGTCAAATCATCCAGGTACACCACCAAAAATACATCCTTCTCATTTGCAAAATTCAAGTCCATTGCCCGCTGAAATGTGGCACCCACATTCTTCAAACCGAAAGGAATTTTAGCATAATGAAAGGTTCCCCATGGAGTGGTGAACGCTGTCTTGTTTCGGTCATATTCATGGACAAAAACTTGGTTATATCTAGAATAACCATCAAGTAGTGACATATGAGATGCTCCCACTACTCGCTGAAGTATATGGTCCATTTTGGGCAGTGGATAGTTGTCCTTCAATGAAACTTTATTGAGATTTCTAAAATCAATGCATAAGCGAATCTCACCTGTCTTCTTTCGTACGGGCACCGAGTTAGAGATCCAATTTGAAAATCTGATTGGCGCAATGATCCCTGATTTGTACAACCTGTTTATATCCTTTTCAATAGATGGAAAAAACTTTGGATTTAGCCTCCTCAGCTTCTGTCTGAATGGTTTTTGATTGGGCTTGATGGGTATAGTGTGCTAAATTATATTGGTATCCTATGTTTTTAAGTCAGAATAGTCCCAAGCAAACACATCTGCAAATGAAGACATCAAATTGATATATTGGTCCTTGATCTTTGGTGGTAATGCTTTGGACAATTTTACCGATTTAGGATCAGCAGCTGTTCCGATGTTGACCTCTTCCACACCCTTCTCTGTTGGCTGCAATGTTGGTTTGCGGGCTACATCATCTTGATCAAAGACTTCTTCTAGAGGTATCAAGCCTTTAGGAATAACGTTATTCTTCAGCTGCAACACGTCCATTTCATTGATCTGCACCTCATCTGTACCATTACCTTTACCATTGTCATTTTCTACATCAGTTGAGGTCTCCTTGAACTTGCCTTTGTTTTGCTGAAAATCATCAATCTGCTCATCGTCTTGGAAAACTTGCCAATATCCCTGATTGTCTGGAACAGTTGGACGATGCTTGACATGGATTTCAAATTTATTGCTGGTGTTCATTGGTATATTCAAACTCCTTGCTGCCTTGGCAAGAGCATCAGCAATACTATTTTTTATACGAGGCACACATGTCAAGGTGTATTCTGAAAATAATTTTAGGATGTCTAGAACTGCGTTATGGTAAGCCCGCATCCTAGGATGCTTTGCTTGATATTCGCCTCTGACCTGCTTGATAACCAATTCGGAGTCACCATATACTGAAATCCTCTTAGCATTCAGCTTTCTTAGAATCTTTAGACCAGTAATCAGAGCTTCATACTCAGTTTCATTGTTTGAACAATCAAAAGCCAACTTGTAAGAGCATACCCGCACGTTACTAGGGACTTTGTTTAGGGTGGAGAAAGGATTGCGTACCCAAATTCCAATTCCAGTGCCATCATTTCCCACTGCTCCATAAAAATCCATGGTCCACAAACCTTCTTCCTCCTCTTGCAAGTGTTGAAAATCTATTTGTTGTGCCTTGTATGCTTGCTGTCCATTACTTTCAGCTGATTGCCCAATGGTGTTCTGCTGTTCTTGTCCTTCTTTCTTTAAAATTCCTCTGAAATTTTCTGTTATTTCCAGAATATCATCTGCTTCTACTAACTGACTATCTATATCATTGAAACTATCTGAATACAAAACAAAAGACTCTAAATATGTATGTACATAATTAATTGGATGATTTATTGGTTTCTCCTTGCTTGTGATCATGTATTTCATTTTTTGTTCCCGATACAATTTCCTCATTTGTCCAAACACCGTAATCGTTGCATAGGAGAAATCTAGTTGTAGTGTCCCTTTCAATTTCGCTACCCAAGACCTGGAAAGAAGATTGCCAAACCTTGGAGGAATATCTACTACAACAACATCCATCAAAACATTCTTCATTGGGAGTTGATCCAAACTCACAACCAAGTCCTTGATGAGTCCCATACATCTTACTATGCTGGAATGAAATGAATAGAGATCATGGTATTGCCGGGTGATGTCCAGACCAAGCTTATCCATGATAGCCTTGGGCATGAGATTGTGAGAAGCTATGGAATCGAACATGGCACTATGTAACACAAAATCATGCAATCTTAAACTGATATAAAAAGGTGGCACATCACTATCAGGAGACTCACCATTCGATGCTGGCCGAAAAATCATTTCAGGTTGATCATCTTCGACATTCACCATGTCGGACATTGGGTCCAAATTCAACATTTTAGATACTTGTCCTCTATAAATGCTATTCTTCATTATTTCAGTCAAGGGAATGGATACCTTTAATTTAGAAATCTCATTCTCTAAATGAAAAGCGAGAATCTTTTCTACCCCTTTGACTGGGATTTCTTTCCTTTCCTTTTCTTTTGATGCAACTTGTTGATGTGATTGTTCTGTTGATGTTGATTTGCTGCTATCCGGATCAACCGCCTCCTTTCCTTTCCTTTTTCCAACTGATGAATCATTCTTTGATGCCTCAACATCCTTATTTTTTTGAATTGGTTTGACTGGCACATCTCTGTTTCTAAGTGAATATCGCTGCTATTGGGTGGACAAAGCATTCATATAGCCTCTTTGGTACTCATCTGATTCTTCCTCCAAGACGGTGTCATTTGCTATAATGAAATATACGTCTTTGTGTATAGCTGAAATCTCTGCATACTCCTCATCCTCAGTGAGATAAATAAACAAATAATTTGGAGTAAAGAGGTGGTTTTCTTCACCTATTACATTCCCGTCCTCATCTAATTCCGGTCCATGCACAAAATTTTGTTGCAAAGGTGTCTGTACTGGCTGTTGTGTTGTCTACTCTTGGGCTCGCTGATCTCTCTGTCTTATTCTATATTGTGGTTGTTGCTAACCACGAAAGTTAGGATTTCTAACTTGTGGCTCCGGTTTGTCAAGTTTCACTCTTTCAAGCATCTTCTCTACCTTCCGAAGTAGTTGATTTATCGAGGAAGATTCTTCCTTTGTAGTGACCATCTTCTCTGCCTTTGCTCTAGCTCTCTTGGTCAGCAGATTTTCTTCAACACTGACCGCTATCTTCTGCATGTCTTCCATTGTGGCCAGTTCTGTTTCTCTCAATTGATAAGACATGTCAACATCAAAACGATCCAGGAACTTCACCATGGCTAGTCCCACAGGTGGCCTTAGATGATATTGAATTTCATTATAAATTGAATTGAATAAAATGCAATAGTCTTGGACCGACTCACTAGCGTTTCTTTTGATTTGCTCATATTCAGCCAGAATTTGAAGAGGATTCTTTTTCACTTCCCAGCGGTTTAAAAATTGTCTTTGTAGGTCATCCAAGGTAGCGATACGTGCATCCGGCAAACCTCTGAACCATTTCCTCACTTCACCTACAAATGTTTGTACAAAGAGTCTCATTGCCACATTCTCCGCATCGATTTCATGAAGTTCATAGAAATCTGCCATTCTGTCCACATGTTGCTGAGTAGTAATGCCATTAGGAGTGCCATCAAAAAACGAGATTTTTCTTTGATAATCTGTGGGCATATCATCTAAAACTTGGGGAAGAACAAGAGGTGCAAAACGGGCAGTCATCACTCTTGGTGGATTTGTCCTTTAAGGTGTTGGAGGAGTGTGCACAGTGTGTAAGGGGCTACCAATTGAAGCTTGAAGCTGAGCTACAATGTAGTTATCAATCGACTGGTTAGCCCTTTCCATCTCCAAGTCTACAAGAAATTGTGGATTGTGGACAGTAGAGTCAACCGCCCTTTCGGATTTGGTTTCGAACAACGATAATTCAAACTACTCATCAAACTCTAGCTCTTCAATATACTCAAAAATGTTCGGGCATGAATGGGATTTGAACACGGGCAATATAGAGCTTTCTTGATGACGAATTATTGAAATCAAATTGGGATTTTCGTAGATGTGTGGAGGATATGGATCTGGATTAGCTCTGGTATATCTTCTAGAAGCCAACGTGCTATTGAGAAAAATCGAAGGACACAACCAACTTTACTCAGCCTATCAAATCCTAAAATTATCATCCGTAAGCTTAGAATTATTAAGAAGTATGGGGATTTGATTTCATTCTCCCCAGTATGGTCGCCACTATGTTAGCACCTAAATCCACCTTAGGCTGAAGGAAGGCAAAATTCAGGGTAACCACAAACCATGCTCAGTCTGGTAGCTAGCCCTACCAGAACAAGAGAGGGCTCTCTCCGAGTCACGCTCAGTGAATAGATAAATGAAACAGTCTGAGATGACTTACAATGAAATATTGATCTTAGGCTAGTAAGTGAATATGGATACAAGAATACATTATCCATTTTATGAACTCGAATGGAAAGCCTAGATGAGTTAGAAGCATTCTAATGTAGAGCTAGTTTACTCTATCAAAGGCTTTCGAGAGATCTACTTTTAAGACCATAAATTTTAATTTCTTTGTCTGGACGGAGTGCAGGATTTCTTGTGTGGTTCCGACAACCTCATGGATTTGTCTGTCTTGCAGAAAGGCGAATTGTTGAGCAGAGATGTGGTTGAACAAGATCGGCCAAAGGCGGTCGATTATGATCTCGGATATGATCTTCTACATACAATTGCACAAGGAGATCGGGCAGAAGTCAGTGAAGGAGGTGGGATTGTCCGTTTTGGGGATGAGTGAGATGAAGGTTGAGTTGTAGGCCTCGTACATATTTCCATTGGATCTATAGTCCTCTATAACTTTTAAGAGGTCCCCTCTGAGAATATCAAAAAATTCTAGGTAGAATTCCACATTCCATCCATCTGGGCCTGGGATTTTGTCTCGTTTGAACCGTTTTAATGTGGCTTCGAGCTCTCCCAAAGTGACCTCCTTTGTCAATTCCAATGCATCATCCTGGTTGATGAACCTGGGAAACAGTTGAGTTGTGCGCATGACTTCTACTAGAGTATTATTTTGAGGGGCCTTGTAAATATGCTTGAAGTGAAATGTAGCCAGAGCTGCTAATCTTGGAAAAGTGTCCACTGTTTCTCCCTGTTCATCTGTTAGCTACCAAATTGTATTGATAGCCTTGCGCCTGTTCGCAAATTTGTGGTATAATTTAGTATTATCATCCCCCTCCATAAGCCATATGGCTCTGCTTCTTAATCTCCAACTTTCCTCTCGATCCTTTATGATCTGACTCCTTTTGGCCAGTAGGGATGTAATCTTGTTCTTGTTTTCTGGGGAGGAGTAGATCCCTCCATGTTCATTCTTGAAGACCTCTATTTCCTGTTCAGTAGCATTTAGGATAAGGTCCTCTAGGGTTCGCTTCTTGTGTGCCCATTTTTTGGAAAGATTATTCAGTTCTCTCAGGTTGTGAGCAAAACCTTCTGTGATGTTCCCTCTGGCCTCCAGGGGGTGGGTCTTCCAAAATTCAGTGACTATCCTGGTGTATTCTGCATCTCTTAGCCAGGCAAAGTTAAATTTGAAGGGGGCTCTAGGTTTGTTCATTCCTCCACTAATTTCTAGGTATATCGGCCTGTGATCTGATATGCCCCCTGAGCCAACCCACTGTCTAATTCTATGTCCCATGTTCAGTAGGCACTCCTTTATGAGGAACTGATCGAGCCTCCTGGATAGGCTGTCCTCTCCTGTTCTTTTGTTCCTCCAGGTAGGTTGAATTTTGGATGAAGGGATATTAATAAGGTTATGATCCTCCAGAATGTTCTCAAAGAAATCTGAGAGAGTGTCCCTTTGAGCATGATGCCCCCATGATTCTGCAAATCCAATGGAAAAATTTAGGTCCCCCCCCAAAATGAGCTTGTCCTGTTGAAGTATGTGTGAGTTTAGCAGCCGTTTCCAATATGCTTCCCTATTATGATAGGGTCCATAAATATTAATGATCCTAAGATCTGATTCAAGTTCAGATGAGTAGATGTCTACCCCGATGTGCCCAATGCTTTCCCATATGTTATAGGTTCTGATGGAGTGGGAGTTTATCCCTAGGGCCAAACCCCCTGAGTAGCCATTTGCATCTAGAGAGTGAAACGTCCATCTAGGGACCCATGATTCAAGCTGGTGTGTGATAACACAAGCATGACCTAGGATTTCTTTTAGAAAGAGGACATCAATCATCTCAGATTTAAGAAATCTTTGCAAGGCTAGTTTTTTCCCAGGGCTAGCCAGCCCTCGACAATTGAAGGATAGCATCTTCATGGAGGGGGTGTCAAGGGTATTAATTTCTCTAAGAACCCAATCAATGGAATGTTGTCTGCTAGATGCTATCTCTTCCTCGACTTGTAGGATGGCTTTCGATAAGGAGGAAGGTCACCTTGAAGTTTCTTCGCGGGGGGGGGGTGGGGGGGGGGGGGAATTAACCAATGCCCGAGAGTTAGGTGCCTGAGATCGAGTTCGGGATCGAAGTGGGTATCTAGAAGATGGAGGGTTAGGTTCAGGGATGGAAGGGATGGCTGCGGGATCCTCAAGAAAAGAAGGTGGAGTGCATGAGAAGGAGGGAGAAGGGGATTTTATGGGGCATGCCAGGGTGATGGGGGGTATAGTGCAGGGGACATAGGCCTGTACATTATTTGAAGCAATGCAATAAGATAAAGAAGTAGTAAAAGCATAGGAGGAAGATGAATCCAACATACCCGTGGAGAATGCAGCCTCGGTAGCCGCCCTTGCTTTGGTAAGAGGAGGTGAGGGTGGCCTGCATGGTGCTTTCCCATGTTTCTTCCTGACCTCCTTTGATGGTGCTTTCTCTGGAACAACTTGTGTCGTGTGATTCATTGCCTCTTCAGCCGAGCAGGGCTTTCCTTGTATATGAGTGCTCTTGTGCGTAGTGACCTTATCCTTTTCTCCATCTCCTGCCTTACTATTCAGAGGGAAATCCTTGAATAGATGTCCAACCTTATGGCACCTTCTGCAACAAAATGTGACCCCTTCACAATCTAGAATTTGATGCCGAGAGAAAGTTCTCCACTGTAATGTAATGTGTTCCTGCAGACCCCTCCTCGTATCTGGATGTACCAAAACCTTGGCATAAGCCATCATTCCAGTAGATAAGTAAGATCTACCGTGCTCAAGGTATTACCAATGCACCGAACCTTCGACCAAAATTGGAGGGGAAATCCAAGAAGCCGAGCCCAAATTGGCCCGACTCCTATCTGTTATTTTTCCGGGTCGAATAGAGGGTTCTAGCGATGCAGACGTATTGGGGCCTGTTAGAAATGCCAGAGGATAGGACCCAATTCGTGTGCTCAACTCTGGCAAACCGAAGAGTGAACCAACTTCTAACAAAAGATTGTACAAAAGGCAAATCGGCCAGGTGCTGTCCCCATACCTCTGTAGTCCAAAGCTTCAAACGAGTCACTGTGAAGCTTCTGCCTCTGATCCTTCCAACCAGTACGCGGTCCACCGTGTCCATGGAGTCGCTCCACTGGATATCTTCCCCAACTTGATTATGACATCTTTGACTTTGGATTTTAAGCACTTTCACTTTTTGCTTGGCCTTGCAGCAGCTTCAGACGAGTTTGGTTGATCCTCGTGCGGTGTAGGGTTTGCAGGAGGGTTTTCAGGTCTTTGTTGTGCATCCATGGGAATAACATCTGAGAGTGGGGGAACTACAACGTAGTTTCCCAATAGAGGAGCAGCTGATATAATCACCTAAGGAGGCCCTTGTGGCGGGTTCGAGGGGTTTCCGGGAGGGAGGTTAAGGGAACCGGCTGATGGAGGGGGAGGATAGTAATGCAAGGGTTCATTCATAGGGTTAGGGTTAATATAGTCAGCCGTGAAGTTAAATGTCGATGGAGAATAGGGTGGGGAGGCAGGTATCAACCAGACTAGAGGTGGCTCAGAGAAGGTCACCATAGAACAGGAGGGCCCCGAGATCGAGGGAAGGCCTACGATGGTGTCCGTTAGATCACAACAGAAGTGGAGAAATCCTTTCGAGGTGGAGTGTGAAGTTGGCCAGATGTTGAGACCTTTCAATGGATCCTGCAAATAATCGACAATATCCATCTCCATGGCTGTTCCGAGGAGACCTCCCCCAGCTGCCTTTGAAACTATCATAACCATCGCAGCAATGCTAGGTCGGGTAGAAGGTAGGTAAACTGTAATACAGTGAATAATTCATGGGGCAGGGGATTTACAAGGCCATTACAGAGAGCTAGATTGCATCATGGTGATTGCCACAGTGTTGGTAGCTGGGACATAGCGAAGATGCTGCAGGTAATGTGTAGGTGAGGTATAGGTTTGCTGCAGAACCCTAACCCTTTTCAAACTGTCATTGAGCTCCATTCTCGACTTTTCTTTTCACATCACCACAAGGGGTAGAATAGTTATCTTTCAAAAAAGCCCTATTAATATCCCTGTAATAAACATATACTCATATAGTTTCTTGCTTCTTGGTAACTGGAACGATGTTAGAAACCCAATCGATCAAAGGATTAGGATAGATAAAACCAGCCTTCAGAAGTTTTTTCAACTTCAACTTTGATGGTGGAAACTTTTCTAGGATGCATTCGACATAGTCCCTGCTTAATAGGTTTAGCATCAAGATAAGTCTTGATTTCATTAATAACAATACTAGGATCAAATATGGGCATTTCCTTGTATTACCATGCAAATATGTCTCAAAATTCTAGGAAGAGGGCCTTATAAGTTTGAATTTCTTGAAGAGAACACAAGGAACCTATATGAAAATATTCTATAATTCTAGGTTTCACTAAGATATCGATTGCAACAATAGTATATATGTTCCCTAAATTAATTTCAGATGTAGATTCATAAATTGGCATAGGGAATTCAGGGTTATCCAAAATCTTAGCTGAAAACAGATAAAAAACTTTATTCTCAATAGTCTCTAGGTTGGGAAGAAGGAAGAATGATGATGAAAATCATCCGAAGGCATTTCTTCAGACATCATAGCCTCTATAATGCTTTCATTTGAAGGAAACACATTGTCGAAAGGATTCAAAGATTGAATAGATACCAACCAATATGATTGAGAATAATCATCGATGATCCCGTTCACCTAGTCATTTGGTTCATGAATAAATTCAAAGGTTAATTGAATAACTTCATAAGCTAATTCCATTGGCTTTAAAGGCATTCAATCACTATAATTGCTCAATTTTGATTGAGTAGGCACTATCCAGGGATCATATGATTATGAAGTGCTTGATAAAATCACATTAACTTGAGGAACCTCAAGAGGAGTGTTGGGTGAAGGGAGCGGAAAGGTTCCCATTAGTGATGAATCTTTAAGTAGACACACACCAACACTCTCATAAGAACTAGGCATTTTCCCCACAAAGGGTACACTATCAATGGTATGTGGATCAAAAGTGTAAAATCCAATTGGTCTACTTTATCTATTCTCCCTTGATGAAGAAATAATATCATTCGAAATATTGAAGAGACCACTGTAGACATGACGTATGTCCAGCTCTGATATAGTAAAAGGTTTCAGAAATTCTTTCAATGTTAGGTGATTGATTGATTGTTGGAGAGCCCAAATATTTCCAACAAGTGATAGACAAGATACACTTAGAAGATCCCTCATCAATTAAGGTATGAAACAATCTTTGGTTTTAATAAAAAATGAAATCTGGAATGAAAGTTGATATGAGAGTCACATGTATGTGACTTTCAAGATCAAAGAATATAAGGTTAGAATCTCGTGGATCAATTCCACCAATGGTTGATAACAATACTTTTCGCTATGTTGGGAAAGTTTTAAGCACTTCTAGAGCCGACATTGTTGAAGGATCTCGAGCCAAGTCTTCAAAATATTATAATTTTGAGCCACTCTAGCATGTAAATTACAAGATGACTTTTGAATAACACCTTTAGGAGGAGGGTGAATTATTGTTTCAGGAGTTAATCACTAAATTTGTAGAGGATCAGAAGGAGGTAGGACTGACGTGGAAGGTTGATTTTTAGCACTTCCATTCGAAGGATTTTGAGAATCGTAATATTTGGACCTTGTTGCTACCACAACTTGAGTAGATTGGGCAAACATTATCATGTTATCAACATAGTTCTGGGAATAAGAAGATGATTGTGGGAAAACCATTTTAGTTTCTTGAGAGGGAAAATGATCCGTTAAGACAATGGGTGTAGATGAACCCTTAAGAAATTGATTAACCTATGCACAATGTGGACATTCCTTATTATAATGATCTTCATTGCAAATAAGAAGAGGATATCACAGTTTCTTTTTCTCTTTAGGAGATCGGGTTTTCGTTGGATTTTCCTGTTGAGGGGAATTTTGTTGTTTTGAATTACCTTTTCCCTTCTTTTTACTTCCAAGTTGTTGGGGTTGTTTACCAAATGATGATTGAAATGCATTAACCTCAGAAGTACTAACAAGAGTAGATGTTAGGTGTATTTTGGGCAACAACAACTGGAGTATCTTTGGAATTAGAATGATCGGAAGGTTGAATCATAGACTGTTAACTGATAGAATGAATCATACCCCGTCAATGGTATGAGATTTTGTAGTAGCTGGTTGAATTGTGTTCAATGAATGAGGTGCATTCGTAATTTTTTCATACAAGGTGCCAGATTGTGAATAGACAAGGTCTAAATATTGGGCATGACCAGTAAATTTCTCTTTTGTAACAACTCCTCCTTTGGAAACATCTTCAGTTATAGTAGGAATTAAATATTTAATAAACCATTGAACTAACAATTGATCTAGAATATAATATTTCACTATACGACATCGACGTCTCCACTCATGTATATGATCCGAGATGTGGGTGGAATCATACTGTTTTAAAGAATTTAAATCTTAGTACTAGTTTCATATTGAATAGGTAACTGAAAGTGTGTCAAGAATGTTGTTGCTAAGGCATTAAGTGATCAAAGGAGGCATGTGGTAACTCAACATACCAGTTAGCTACATAACCTATTAAATTCCATTGGAAAATACGTAATTTAATGGAATCATCATTTAGGATATTTGATGAGCACCATGTTTTCCATCGAACTTGGGTATGTCGCTTGGTAACTTTGCAGGAATGGCTGACCAAAAAGGATAATGTTAAATCAGGTCATTAGTTAGTCGGGACAAATATAATGAATCTAAAGTGGCAATGAAAGGTAACTGGAGGTTAATCCTATTGAGGAAAATGGTAACCTTTAGGATACAGTCCAATTGCTGGAGGAGGATATACAGGATATCTTGGAATAGGCTGAGCTATTGGCACTTGCATTGTACAAGGATAACCAAGGAAACCCATACCATGTTGAGCTCTAAATGGAAATCCTTGAAAAGGTTGTCCTTGAACTAGTTGACCGGGATAAGGTTGACCTTGGAAAGGTTGGATCTGGACAGGTTAATCTTGATATGAAATTTGAGGTACACCTGGAGTAGGTTGACCACAAGGCATCTATGGAGTAGCTTGGAAATCTAGACCTATAGGGATCTAAGGTATAGTTTAACCAGGTTGATAAACATTTGCTTGAGGTATGTTCTACATGAGTTGTTGAATGGGTATTTGTGGTTGAATGGTCATTGGTTGTGAGGATTAGTTGGAATGGGTTACTGAATAGGTGTTTGAGGTGGACTTGGAATAGATTGTTGAATAGGGGTCTAAGATGTAATATGGCTAGTGATTTGGATAGGTTGATAAGAATACACTTGAAGAGTAACCTGAACAGTTTGACTAGAAGGTAACTGGGGTACATTACCAAAAGCAGGGTTCCTATCGGAGGAACTAGTTGGCCTAGTTGACTAGCCTAAGTCGAGTAAAAAAATACACATTGTAACAACAAATGTAATAAAGTTCTAACTAATACTAGAATAGTCATGGTCCCTTGCCAGACAATTTGACTTCTGTAAATGTCCTGACAATATAATATATATATATATATATATATATATATATATATATATTATATTATATATATATATATATATTATATATATATATATTTGTATACCAATGTATTAGTTCTGATTCAGATAATAAGAGATAATATATCAAAGTGATTTCACTGGTTCTCAATGATTGTATTTCTATATATCTTTACTTATGAATTTTATATGATTGATTGATGTTTGTACTACTGATAAAAATGTTCACTTTTCCCTAGATTAGAACATTGGTTACATTATCGGTAGTCAAAACTCGAGTCGTAGAGTATGCAAGCATAAATGTTAACGTTAGAGGAGATACAATTATGGTGGGAGACAGAGATCAATAACTATCTAAAGAAATTCACATTGAGGAATCGAATATCAATCGCAGAAGCCAGAGTCAACTTATTTATAGAAGTGCATGAATGGTTCATCAAAGGTGCATCGATAGAAATCAAGAAATTACTTGACCAAGTCACCCATGAAAAAACCTCAGAATAAAATGATGCCCGACTCCTGTTGAAACTATCAAACGACAGTTGAACAAACCTACACGAATGGGTTGAGTCGGTTCTCGATGATTTTTGTGAATAATAAGCAATATAAGACTGAAATTATGTTGAATGTGTTAAGGCTAGAGTCTACGACAACCTTCACGATAGTTTCTTTTGCATGATTACCACCCTTTTACATAATTTTCTTCTTGGAAAGGGTGCAGGACATATTTTTGAGTACCGAACCTTGTTGTAGACTCCAACTAATAATGAATGGAGAAAGGAGAAAATTGAATGGAAAAACTTCCTTGATGCCTAGTGAAAAGACACAAAAGAAGCCTCTGATTACTTTTTAAGCAAATAGACATGGTTGTTGGCTACTTCCCTACAAACCAAGTCGGGTTGGCATTAGGGGGGGTAAAGGATCATGAGAAATAAAGAGTGAAAAAGGGAAAAAGAATAAAGTTGGAAAGGTACATATAAATGGTAAAAATTGGAGGAAGAAGGTCGACAACCAAAAAGAAAAATTAAGAAAGCAATCGAAAGAATATTGACTGACAGTATAAGCACTCGATCGACATACAAAAAATTGCAAGGGATAAGAGACAACAACAAAGAGAACAAATAAGAGAACAATAATACTAGAGGAAAAAAGTGAAGAATCGAGAGCATGAGAGAGAAGATGCACAAGACTCCTCAAATGAGTTGAGAGGCGTAGCACTGCCTGCTCTAACAAATAATAATGGTTTAATCATAACACCTAGAAAGCAAGTAGATGTTATGGAAATTGATGACTCTAGTACTGAAATAAGAAGAACTCCAACCATAACAATAGCAAGTCCCATTGTCCAAGAATTTATTTAGCAAACATCATAGAATTATTCATACATTCCTACATTCTAGCATAATGAAGAAGAACAAAGAAACCATCAAGAAATAGAAAATCTCAATGAAGGTTAACCAAATAATAAAATATAACAAGTACTTCTCAAACTCCGGAATCTCACCCCCCCAATTGCAACTAGTATATGTCGAGGAATTTGAAACACAGAACCAGTCGGCGATGAGTCGCAACCTCGAGGGAGTCAGTTCACTGATTATATGTATAGAGTGTGTCAAACCAACGAATCACATTCAAAGGACATCGACGAAAAAGAAGAAAATTAAATACTTCAAAATACTCAACTTGCCGACTAACCTGATGAAAATGACCAACCTAGTATCAGTCTAACATATGGAATGTTGACATCCCAGACAAGAAAAATGGGATTGAACCATATACCCCTATATGAGGATGACAAAGACCCGAAAAAATGTTGGTTTATCTATGAAAAATTCTAGGCTGCGAACAATGTTAATGATGAAGACAAGCAAATGGCACAATTTGTCATAGCCTTAAGGAAACACACTTTGACATGGTTCATGAATTTTATAGATAATCAACCAAAGTAAAAAAATGAAATCAATACTATCTCCTTACATTTTTTAAAGCCCAAGATGTTAAACACTTAGCAACACAAAAATTAAAATAAATTAAACAAAGACCAAATGAATCAGTACGAGAATACGAAAAACAATTTAAAGACTTATTGAGCTAGATTCCATATGTCATTGACGAACATCTCTTAGTGTAATGGTACATGGATGGTCTACTCTAGAAGATCTGTGGCCCACTTAGAATGCACGGAGTTAAAACTTGTGAAGAAGCACTTAAACTAGCACAACTTATCAAGCAAGATAATGAAGGCCATTGGATTATCTCACCGACTGACATCAAAATCGAAGACAAGATTAAACAACTACAAAATTCTTTGCTTGCATTAACATTATAAAAAAAAACCTATGGTGCACGAACTGTTGCATGGAAGGACATATTAAAGACAATTGTAGATATGGAGATTATTTTGATCAGGACATCTAAGAGATATAGTCTGATGTATATCGCAATATCTGTCAAATCACCTCAAATCACTCAACCAAAGACTATTTAAATAATCTTCGAAATTCAAAGTTGAAATGGTGTGAGATTTGCGAAGATAATACACATTAAACACAAGAATTCCCTCTTAATAAGAAAAATAAAATAAAATTATCATGTTGTTTATCATACACAAGCCACAAATCAATTTAACGAGCCACCATGATACGACAGTTGAGGAGTTGGTTGAGGTGGTTATGGTGGTCGTCAAGGAGAATATAATGACAAAGGTTATGGTCATGGTTGAGGTTGGGATAGATTCTACTATTATATATGTTGTCAAGAGAGGAACGTAGATGCAAACTTCCCTTTAAAGGATAATATTGATTTGTGCTTCTACAACATGTGTGGATTGGGGGATCACTCCTTGGAGGATTGCCCCAAGATTATTTTAAAGGTTTAAATAAGAGAACTATTGATTTTCTATAGGTCGTTCTGAAACAAGAAATTTTTAATTCCAAAAATATTCACATAGTCATGAGGTTGGGTGACAAAAAAAAACAATACTCAAAATTGTTAAGTCATTCAATAGATAAAAAACAAGAACACATATCTAGATATGCAGGAACAAAATGACACAATGTCAAAAGCATTGTAATTATTTATAAAGGAAATTGATGAACAAAGATTGTTTAAGTATATCATTTTGGAAGAATTCCTGTAATTTTTATTGAAGAGCACTCTATTGGTCGCTTGGTAGAAATTTTATATACGCTGAAAAATTGTAGTGAAAACAAAGAACAACGAAAAAATGTTTGACAAATCTCTCATGAGAAACAAATGGAAGGCCATGATCCACAATTCAATTTAAAAATAAATGGATACATGGTCAAACAATTTATTGTTAATTTAGATTCACAAGTAAAAATCCTTCCACGCGAAACATGGATGAATATGGAACAACCACATCTCCATAGGATGAAAAACTACCTTATAATTTTTGACAAAAGATTTATCGAACCTATCAAGACACTAAGGCAAGTGTAAACTTCAATCATGAGAATCCTGATGACGGTCAATTTTGAAGTCATCAACCTAGTCGATGGAATACCCATATACCCTGCATTAGTTGGTTGGCCATGGGGACATAGAATGAAAGTAAAAATATCTTTGGAGAAAGATAAAATCAAGCTTAAAGATAACAACAATAAAATCATCATTCCTCTAGACCCTTGAGAAGGGAAACCCTGGGTTGAAGCCTATGATGAAGAAACATGAACGAGAAGACTCTACCTGATATTGCATGAAGACCATGATAATGTTGAACCAAATGATTTTGGTGAAATTTTGACAGGTTCACTAGTCTCCATTAGACATAATCATGACACAAATCTCTATGAATGACAAGTCGAGAATTACAAATCCATAGAAAAAGAATGTTGGCCAATAGAAGCCATTCTGATGTCGAATATTCGACTGTGTTACTCCATCAAACCAATACCTATTTTAAAAGAAAAAAATGATCGAGAAACGCCATCCCTACTTTCGATAGACTTAACACATGATTCTATCAATAGAATTCAATTTAAAGAATGAGCATTACTTGTTAACCATGTAGAATGAGTAACAAAGTCTATTGAAAATCAGGGAATAATGTAAATTTTAGTACAAACTTTTATGGGTCAAGCAACGAGATGGTGGGATACCTATTCATCATGACTTCAAACAAGGACAACCCGAACGTCATATTTCATCAAATGTTTTTGAGGGAAAAATATTTTAGCATAGACAAATATACCCATTTTTAGTGCAGGATAAGACCCTATTATTCACATTCAAAACTGTGAGTCGAAATGGAGAAGGATCGATTATAGAGATGAATGCGTTTTGCCTCATATGTTCCCAAATACTCTAGAAATATTTCTGAATAAATGGTACAATATAGGAGAAGCATGAAATCAATCATTGCAATGGAAAGAGATAAGAAAAAATTTCATCAGGGATTTTGAGTTCAAACTAGAGGAACCAAAGTTAAACGACGTAGTTAAAAAAATCAACAAATTCATCAAAGAAAAACCAACTGACCATCCGAAATCACTAGTCGATGATTCATCAACCTACAATTATGTGTCACGTACTTCAAATCAAAAAATGGCTAGCCACAAAGAAATGGAAGAAACACTCAACGGTGGTCAAAGTTTTTGCTCGAAGAAGAATCATCCAAAGAACCATAAAATAATACAATCAATATACAAACTCAAAAAACAAGAATATGAGAAACCATGCAAATTAGATTTTACATTATCCTATCAAGAAGTAAAAGTTAGGGAGCAACCACTTGATGAATCAGAAGCATCCAAATGGATGAATGCATAAATAAAAATACGTGAAGTCAACATATCAAGTGATCATCAAACAAAAATTTCCCGACTTGGTGATTACTGGTTGGACAAGCAAATTGCATAATTTATCGACTTGCTTAAATATTATCAAGATGTATTCTCTCATGACTACAAAGTTCCAAAAATACTTGTCAAAGAAATGGGAGAAATGATAATTAATGTCATTTTGGGGGAGAAAATGATAAAGAAGAGACCATACAAGCTTTCACACAAGGAATTAAGAACATATACAAAAAAAAATGGCGCTCTCGGTTAGGGATTTTGGGCGAACCAGTGCTTCACAGAACGGCACCGCTAGGGCCCGTCTCCCTTCGGAGTTTCACCTCCCCAGTCCTGTTCTGGTGGACGGTAGGCCTTCTATCTTTTCTATTCCGAGCAGCTCAGTGTATGAGCAAGCTTCTGCCGGCGAAAGGGCGGCTCTCATTCCCTGGGACTTTAACCAGCTCGGCCTCTTCCGGGTCAGCTTTCTCCAAGATTTCCATAAGGCTTCTGGCAGAACCATGAATGCAGTCAGCCTCTTGGTCGCGGCTCAGCTGATGCTCTTTCAGCAAGACGGCTCTGTCACGATTTTATTGTTGAGTTTTACCTCCGGCTCGGTTCCCATTCTCCTAGACTGCTCAGAGGCCGGAGGCCGGGCTTTTTCCATTTATTTCTCTCGCTCCTCGGTACAGCCTCCATCCGAGTGCCACTCAGGGAGTGGCAATCTGGAATTAAATCGGCTTCCAGGTTTTCTTGCTCTAAAATCTCTTGAAAAATGCCTGCGCAGGGAGGATGCAGGGCAAATGTTCAATGACATACCTCAGAGGGATCTGGTCTCCTGGGGCTGGTTTCTAAGAAACCGAAGGGAGACACAGTTCAAGCGGACAGTCCTATCCCTGTTGTGCCCTGCAAAGAAGGATGCAGCCAGTTTCAGAGATCTCAAGCCACTCCAAATGGCTAATATTGCCGGCTGCCCAGCGCAGGTTAATAAAGAACAGGCAGAGTTTGAACCCCTAGCAGGCAGTGCTTGTTCCAGCATCCCCTCATCTCAGTCTTGTAGCGGACTGCAGATGCCAAAGCAATCAGAGTCCTTCCAGATCCTAATAGCGCTCCTCTCAGGCAAATCTTTGCTTCAGTGGGTGAGCTCCTCAGATCTTGTTCAAGACCTCAAGCAAGAGCTGTACCTCAGGACAGGGATTCCTCCGGCTTCTCAACGGCTCCTTTTCGAAGGTAAAAAGCTTGCAGATCTCTTGCCCCTTTCTTTTTATAACATTCAAAGCAATGCTTCCATCACTCTCTCCCTTCGCTTGAGAGGGGGAGCTCCGGGACAGTCATCTTCAGCAGCAGCATTTTCTTACAGAGACGCTGTCCATGCCCAGAAAACTAAGAACTCCGCCTCACCAGCCCAGGCTCCAAAATCTTTCTTGGTGGACAAGCTGGAGGAAACCCCCTCCATTGAAATAGTGCATCCAATGATGGACAGGTAGTTCCAACTGTTTGCCGAATTTGGCATTATCTGCAGGTTCAATGGGCTATGGCCTTGCACAAAAGATCTCTACAAATGGGTTCACTCCAACTGGACCAACAATTGCAAGGTTTTGTTCTGTTCCAAAGGCTTCTTCATTGTAGTCTTCGTTGACAATGAGGATTACCAGAAAGCATTAACTGAAGGCCCCTGGTTTTGGGACTCAGCGGGTCTCTTCTTAACCCCTTGGTTCCCAGATTTTGACCCTTCTACAACCGTTATTACCAAGCTTCCCATATGGGTCAGATTGCCCAACCTCCCGGTTCATTTATGGCACTTTGCTGTGTTTGAAGGAATTGGCAACTCTCTAGGACGCCATCTAGCTACAGATACATCTAGAGGGGAAAAAGGTCTCTACACCTTCGCCAGAATCTATGCAGAAATAGACATGAGCAAAGGATTACCAGATCAGATCATTCTGAAAATCGGAGACTTCCACTGGACTCAGACCCTAGATTACGAGAACACAACGTTCCGCTGCAGAAATTGCCATCTCACAAGGCACCTTCACAGATCGTGTCCAGCGATTCCTGCCCATAAGAAGAAGGCAGCTCCTAAGCCGAAATCCAAAAGTTGGAAGCCTTGTGACCCTCCCCCCATGGATGACTTCAGTGCCAGTTTAGATGAAGAGGAAGTGATTGAGGATGAGATGGATGCTTCGCTGGCTCAAGACCCGCCCCCAACGGGTCCTGAGGAGTCTTCCGCCCCTGCGCTCTCTCAGAAACGTTCTCATGAGACCTCTCCTTCGGACTCAGACAAGGAGATCTCCCCGTCCGCCCAGCGTAGTCTGCAAGTTCTGCCATCCATACAGGATCAACTTGGATGGATCAAAGTTGGTAAGAAGAAAGGTAAAAAGGGCCGAACTGTGGATTCTTCTCAAGCTGGATGAATCCCCAGTATTGCTCTTACCTCCCAGCCAGTATGTTTGCTTCTTGTGTAGCGCTGCTCTCTTCTGGTCTACTCCTCAGAGCCGAGGTGGATTGTTCGTCCTTGCCGGCTGCCCTGTTTCTTTGGGGTTTTGTAGGAGGTCTTTTGGTCAAGATGGTGTGTTCTCTGCTATGCCTCGGGATCTAGTCTACCCAGGCAGTCCTTTTGTAAAATATTTTTTTGTTTCTTAATACAAATGCTTACTTACAAAAAAAAAAGCTTGCACACAAGTATAAACCTATCATTCAAAAATAAATAGTATTACTTCATGCCACAAGCATCATCTATCCATTATAAATATCAAAGTGAGCAAGTCCCATGGTTGTGCAACCTAAAAAGCACAACCCAACCAGACTGCATATTTGTGTCGATACTGTAGGCTAAAAAACTGATAGTTACTGATCCATTCCCCACCTTGTTCATTGATGAAATTATAAATGAAGTTGTAGGGCATGAATCCTACTCATTCACAAATGGTTTCTCAGGGTACAATTAAGTACCCATTGTGGAGGAAGATAGAGAAAAAAACAATGTTTTTTACTGAGTTCGATTCTTTTTCCTACAGGATAATACCTTTTAGATAGAAAAACCCATCGATAGTATTCTCAAGAATTGGTGTCAAATATTTTCAAGTATATATTTATAAAATGATGGCAGTTTATTTTGATGACTGGATGGTCTACACATTACCACGAGATCACATCCAATGGTTAAGAGTAATGCTTGAAAAATTCCGACATATTCATTTATCACTAAATATTAAAAAGTGCATCTTTACAATGCTAATCAGAATATTGTTGGTCCATGTGGTCTCGAAGGATGGGATTAAAGTAGATATGGAAAATATTAATGTAATATTGGATTTGAAGCCCCCCACCAATAAAAAAAAATCAAAAACATCTTTGGGACACACATGATATTACGAATGATTCATTAAGTATTACTTTGAAAATACATTCCTGATAGATGAGATTATAAAGAAATGTGTTCCATTTATTTGGTCTAATGAGTGAAATGAGTCTTTTCAATTGCTAAAAAAGAAACTAGTCGAAGCACCAATCCTTAAGTTTCCTAACTGGTCAAAACAATTCCATGTACATGTCAACACATCCAATGTGGCAGTCAAAGCAGTTCTAGCATAGCCAAACAATGGATTGATAGATCATCCAAATTCTTATGCCAGTCAAAAACTTAATAAAGATGAAAGAAACTACAAAACAACATAAGGGGAAGCTCTAGCACCGATTTTTGCCTTACAAAAGTTTCAACACTATCTTCTGGCAAACCATTCATATTCTACACAAATCAACAAGCATTGAAATATATTGTAAACATACTGGTTAATCAAGGATGCATTTGTCGATGGATATTACTATTTCAAGAATTTGAATTTGAATTCATTGTTCGACTAGGGAAACATAATGCTAGCCTTGATCACTTATCCTGATTAGAGTCTTGAGAGGAATCAACTGAGATTGACAATGATATCCTAGATGCACACTTGTTCAGAGTTGAAGGAGTTCCTTCAAAGCTCACTGAAATAGTAGAATTCTTGCATACTAATAAGGCACTTGAAGGGCTATATGAAGTGAAGAAAAATACAATTGCAATCAAAGAAACACCATTCACATTTGTAAATGGACAACTATATAATATTGGTATTGACGAGGTACTCAGGAGATGTGTCTTACAACACGAAAGAGAAGAAGTCATTAACGAAGCACACAGAGGGGGAGCCAGAGGTCATTTTCAAGGTGAGATGACTACACGAAAAATATTGCAAGCAGAGTTATGGTGGCCAACACTATTTTTGAGATTGCCAACAAAACGTACAAAAATGTGACATATGCCAAAGACTTGGATGAAAATTACCAAAGCATCAAATTCCACTACATTAAATTGTTCCATCACTACCTTTTGAGATCTGGGCAATCAAGTTTGTCAGCTTGTTGCGAAAAGAGACAAACTAAAAAGAGCAAAGTATATTATAACAATGGTCGAATACTTAACGAAATCGGCAAAAGCGGAACTGGTCGAGTCATGTACCAAAGAAATCACAACGAAGTTCATATACGAAAATATAATAAGATGATTCAACTTCCCTATGATTCTTATCTGTGATAGAGGAACACATTTTTTTAATGGTACAATTCAAATATTAATGAATAATTTTATGATCAAACACAAGAAGGCTACACAATATTACCCAAAATAAAATGATGTTGTCAAATATTTCAACAAAACACTAAATAAATGATTAACAAAGATATGCAATATAGATAAAGACGACTGAGATGGAAAAGTTCCAACTATTTTATGGGCGTATCGTACAACATATAAGCAGTCGACAGGGTCAACACCATTTAAACTCGTTTATGGACAATAAGCAATCGTACCATTTCATTGCTTGACGAATGCACAAAGTGTATCGAATATATTAAAATATAATACAAAACTACAATCAAATTGACTTAGACAATTACATCAACTAGAAGAAGATCAACTCTATGCTCTATATCATAAAAAATTAGCAATGAACAATAAAAAGAACAACACAACAAAAACTTGTAAAATAAGAATTTTCACGTCGGTAACTTAGTCTTATTATATGATATTTGAGTCAAGGGAAAACCAAAGAAACATGAAATAACATGGCTAAGGCCCTTTTTCATAGAAGATATTTGACTTTCTGGAGTCGTTCAAGTGAAGACACTACAGTGACACATTTTTAATTCACTTGTTAATGGTGCCCATATTAAAAGATATGTCTCTTAATAAAACTTAGTGTAGGTCAGCTCTAGTACTCCTTGGTTGCAAGCTAACCGACTATTTGTAAAATTATTAAATTTCTAAATTAAAGTATTAAAATTATTAAAATCTTTTGTTTGTTAAGTTCAAGTAGTAAGTTATTTAAAAAAGTAGTTATAAATTAGTAAGAAAAATAATCGACGTAACAGTCAGAGACCCAATAAGGAAAACAAAATAATAAATCAAGCAAACATATAGAATAATGGAACAAGAGATCAACTTGCGTAATCATATAAACATCAGAGAAAATAAGAACATGGAGTGACATCAAGTCAGAGACAAGTGATGACTAGAGCACAAATCAAAGTTTAAATACCAGTATAGAATGTTTGTTCTGTCTAGTAAATCAAACCAACAATATAGAAGTCAACTCAAACCAAGCAAGAATCACCCGACAGGACAACACCACAAAGTACAATTTGATAGGATAGAAATTCAAGACAGAGGCCTCAACCAATAGTCGGAAGGGAGTTTTATAAAAAAAGTTGCTAATAAATATTCGATATGTGACTCTGAAAACATTATCATACAAAAAACAAAAAGATGGATTTCAAAATTAGAGTAGTCAAGTACATTCGTATTATCCTGACACGTCAAAGACTTCACATATCTCATCGTTGTCAAACGTATAGTAGAAATAATTTCAAACCACTCCAAAATTATTTACCACCTGATGAAAAAGGTGGTGATCAGATGGCATATACACGGCAGGTGACGTTCGAGGAGAAAATCACAAATTGATGAGACATTTCGAGGGAGAGAAACCGAGTGTGAATGATGGCGCAATCAATTCCACTTCTATAAAAATCAATGAATGCTCGTGCTTAAAAAAAATCCTACAAGAATTATCGTTTGATGCTCCCTATGACCTTAACGATTTCCCACAAATACTAAGTCTTATAATTTCTAAATCTGAGCTCTTGGATTTCCTTTGAATTGAAGAATTTTAGAACGATTTTGTAATGAAAAAAAACAAAGTTTGTTCTAAATATGATGAAGTTACAGTAGAACCATGGACCAAGGCAAGGTTTGACCTTGCTGGAAAAACAAAATTAAAAGTGTGCATACACAATATCAAACAAGTAAAGTTAGATGAACCCTCTTGGGAGAAGGACTTCGAATCCTTCCTCAAATGGGATAAATCAGATGGTCACTAGAATTCTTAGTCTGAAGTGTCACAGAAAACGAGAATTCAGGACATCCTCAGTGCTTCATTAGTGGAAGACCTACAAGGAATGAAGGAAGAGGCCACTAAGTATCTAGTTAGTTGATAGCATAGTGGCAAGATTTGGTTTGCACAACCTTAATCAATTCATAGAAATGCAATTCACCTGATCACAAGCTTACCATACAAGGGTGAAAAGATATCGAGCACAATCGATGACAATAAGTGTATCACAACATTTGCTAGCAGAGCATCAGGAAAGAATTCAAGAGGGTTAGTCACCAACCATGTTTAGGACCCATTGGTTAGACGAGAATGCACAATAGTCTCATTGTGTCTTGCAATTGCTAGTCGAGCCTTAGACGTCGAATTAACAATGCTCGAAGCAATTGGTGAGATAGAAAAATATGGAAAAGAATATAATTGGGTGGAATATGTAACAAACCTTGGAAAATCCAACTGCCAGGATTATTGATATTCCGGTAAAGCCATCCGCTTCCCCTTCCTTTTAATTTGGTTAGCCATGAAGTCTAGCCCACTAGTTGAGGAGGAAGACTTCAGTAAAAAAGATATGCCTCTCATGAATAATTTTAGAAGTTTTTTTCATAATTGGTTAGAGAAACCACAATCCTTAGGTCCCCATGAAATTTTAGGAATTAGATGATGAATATTAAGAATATTTCTAATAAATGGTGAGTTCCCCAACATATTTTCCATGCTTTACCCCCCTGTTCTCATATCCAGTTATGTTTAGATGTCATGAAAGTATGGTATAATAAATCTAAAGAAGTCAACCCCCAAGAATCACCTTACGAACCTTCTGTCGACCAAGTGTTTGATGAATTATGTTGTCAATATAATACCAATTATGTTATTCCTCCCAGAGTGTTTGACCCATCCCATGATATAATTACCCCCTTGGCTGATGCTGAACTAGAAGAAGAGGCATAAGGCGCTCTATAATTACAACCCTTAAAAATCGACTTATAATACCTTTACTAGAAACCTCACAAAAGTCTAGTCGCAAAGAGTCTCACAACCCCAAGGCCACCCCAACCATGTCTAACTTAGCCTAATGGAAGAAAGTACTTAAAGAAATATGTTTGAAAGATCCTGAGCAATAAAAACAACTGGATGAAGCTATCTAGGAAATGCAGGCTAAGGAAAAAACAATAAAAAAGACTCAAAAACCCAAAGCTCCATCCATTCAGGAAGAAATCAAGAATGTAATGGAAAGAACCAAGGGCGTCTTTGCAGATAATATTCAACTGAAAATGGAGGAGATCTTTTAGACCTCAATGAAATGGAGTCATGAGAAGAATAACACTTCTTCCAGTAAGCATAATGGTACTTTTTCCAACGGGGGGAATGGAAACACTCAGAATGACACTTCAAATCAAACATAGCAGGCTATCGATACACAAAATCATAAAGCGAATGCAATTGGTTTAACAAATGATACACTAGTTAAATCTCTGGATCACATTGTATATGGACATAATAAGTCGGGGCAAAATTAATCAGAGTAGAACTAGTCAAAGTAGAATAAATTGAAGCAGAACTGGTCAGAGAAAAACTAGTTAGATCAGATGGACACAAAAGTCAATTTTGCAAGATAATTCGTCTGAGTGCACTCACTTCGATGAAACAATCAAAGGTTGCAATCCAAAAATGATTGATGTATCGATGGATCAAAATCAATAATAAATAACTGAATTACCATTTACCAATCCACCACTTGTGAATAATCCAACAATTATTAACCTTGCTTCATTTGGCATGAATTCTACAAAACCAACTTTAACAAGCACAATGGGAACCAAAGATATAAAGGAACATGTCATATTTTGACCAATTATGCTGACATCAAACTTGCTCGTGACAAATGAATTTTTTAGGTTTTAGAACACTTTTTCAAAGCTTCTAAGAAGATGTTGCAAAAGAGGAAGAAGGACACCAATAAGCTTCAATGACAACAGGAATGAGAAAGGGAGACTTGGCTGGTTTGTCAAAATTAGGCAACAAAAAAACTTAAAATCCCTACTCCATCCAAGGTTGATGATCATTTCATTGCTATCCAACAGTTGGTGTAACAACTAATAGACCAAAATGAATGAATCAATACACAGGTGACGAAGCTTTAGGTCTGACCTAAATGTATTGGGAATTTTAATATTACAAAGATTTTGCATAAGGCTCATGATGAATTTCTCACAGCCAAAGAAACTTTAGAGACCAAACTCAAAAGAGGAGCTGCCCTTACAACCACATTAAATAATTGGCCTACCTACTTGACATCCAATCATACTAAGATCAAGGTTCGGATATGCTCATTCGTGAATTGGCCTCAAGACAAACTATAGAATCTGGAGCAAGGCAAGAAATTGACACTAAAATGGAGCAAGACCGAGACATCTATGCACGATTGTTGTAATATGAGTGTTAGTGGCTCAAGGAAGGCAATAAATCACAACATGAAGCCATTATTGCATCTCAATTTTTGCAGGGAGTACTTAGTCAAGTGAGTTAGTGTTGAAATGATCAAACCTTTCAACCAAAGGATAGCAGAAGACACACCCTTGGAAGAAAAAGTTTAGTACTTTTCGGATCTTAAAGAATCTAGTGCTAAAGCTAGATTGTTAGTGCGTGAATGGTCCATTTTCAATGAACATATACAAATATTCGTTTAAGTCATTTACATACTGCATTTCCAAACATGCCTCCATCACTGCCATCTCGTTGTGCATCACCGAAACCACCATGACCTTCTCACCAATTCTTCACACCAAGTATTTTGACATATCCTATAGTTTTGGAACAACAATCCCATGAATTTAAAGTCGACTAAGCAATAAATTATTTGACATATCCAATCAAAGAATTTCTGATGGAGGCCACATAAGCACTTGACAAAGAAGTACCATTTGTCTTGCCTTAATTTTATTTTATTGTAATTTGTTTTGTATTAATAATTTTTCTCTTAAAGAGCCAATGACATAAATTACATAAGTTTTTTCACTCTTAAAATTTTTCTCGGTATTTTGTATCACTTCAAATTTCCCCTTCTTCGGGATGAAGAAATCCATTAGGGTGGGGGAGATGTTAGAGGAGCTAGTCGACCTATTTGACTAGCCCGTTGAAGAAGCTAATCGGCCTAGTCGACTAGCCTGGGTCAAGTCGACAAATACATATTGTAAAAATAAATTTCATAAAGTGATTACTAATGTCATATTAGCTATGGTGTTTGGTCGGATATTTCGACTGCTGTAACTATCTCGAAAATCTATATATACCTATTTGTATACCAATGTATCAATTCTAATTCAACTAATAAGGGATAATAAATCAGAGTGATTTCACTAGTTCTCCATTACTATATCTCTATATATATTTACTTATGATTGTTATATGATTTCTTGATGTTTTTACTACTAGTAACAATGCTCACTTTTCCCTAAATTACAACAGTTTCAAAAAGTACCTCCCATGCCTTGGAACGAGGCACCAATCAAGTGTTGAGTAATAACGGGTTGACTTGGGATTACTAGAGGTATTTTACCAGGGGTTGGATAAATTCCACCAATAGATGGTACTATATATTAAGGATAAGGTCCTCCAAGAGGTTTCACTCCTGGTGGAAAATATGGTCCATAGGATGGTTGCCCCCCCAGTCGTAGAGTAAGATCCAACTGGGGTTTATTGAGGGATACCTCCACCACCAAATAATATAATTACTTACTATTCAAATACCAATGACATTTTAGGCATGAGAATTTGTGGAAATTCCATGGTTTGGGAAACAAATTCTACATTAATTGATGATAAACTAGATGGGATTCCAAAAGTCCAAAAGACCAATTAGAAATCTTAGAAGTATGATTAGGTGTAACTCCTTAAGAGGTTTCGCTAAGTGAATGATACCTAATAGATACAGAGTATCCACCATATATAAAGGTTTCCGGAGGTCTTGTAAACATGGAAGTCATATTTAATTGACTAATCCCACTTTCACGAGTGGATGAAGGTTGACTTATAGTTGAGGATTCCATCATGGTTCACCTTGGTAGGAAGGATAAACACATGTGTCAACTTGGAGTTCCCCTAGGTAAATAAGATAAAGGAGTTGTATACCAACAGTCAGGTCGAAAAGGAGATGTGATTTGAACTACTACAAGGTCTTTCGAAATAAGAGTAGGATTAATTGTAGCAGGTGCTTGAGCAATTTATTCAATACTTAAAATACTAGGTGGTAATTTCTTCATTTCAACAACTAAAGTTACAAATTCTTGAGACGTACTTGGTAGAGGAGTACAAACTGGACCAAGTGAAGATAAAACTTGAGTTTCTACAGTTAATGGTTCAGTGAACCACTCTTTACGTATACCAGGTTCTAAAATTTTAGACTTAGTTACTTAAGTTTCAAATTCAATTATTTCTGGTTCTAAAGTTTCAGGTACTTCAGGTTCACCTTGAATTACTTTTGGTTCTAAAGTTTGAATTATTTTAGATTATCTAAATATAGGTCTACTAGTACTGAATGATTCAGGTGTAATCGCAGGGGGTAACCCCTAAATCCTATGAGAGCGTCGAGGTGGATTTGCCACAATGAATTTTAATGGAGAAATGTTACTGGTGAATGATGATGAATTTTACAAATTTACCAATCAAGATAAACAATAGCAGTAAAAGAATAAATGGGTTACTAGGTATCAAAGGTTTACCAAGCTTATGTGACCTGCTATATACTGTTAGGTATGTGCAAGTAATCTCCTTGAATGTTGTGTTCAATGTATCACATATAATAAGGTGGTAAACTCAGTTACTTATGCATGGTTTGCAACCTAGAAGGGGCCTTACTATATCCCTGAGGGTACGTGGAAGTGCAATCCGTGTTAGTGTTGTGTAATGTGTAACTGTATGATGGGAAGAATTCCTATATACTCATCATACGTGGAGCACTTTTCTATTGGAAGAACAATCCTATATTCTCTGATGTACGTGGAATACCGACCACCCGCAGAATGTAACATTGACAAGAAACGACAATTCCTATGTTTATAGGTGTGGCTCGGTTGGGATTGACCTAGGTCTAGCTTGTACTTTGCACCAAAAAAACCCTCAGGCACCGACCCTTTCGGGAATGACCCGCAAGTAGGTTAAAGTCTCACACGAGGTGGCTATGGGTGATTGTAGAACTAGGTCTCTGCAACCTTGAGGGATTGCGTGTAGTGGCTCTTAACTTCACTTTTCAGTACTTTAATATTCCTTCTAACATTCATAACATTCATCCACAGTGTATTCTAACTACAAACTTGAACACATTCATTTTAATATAAATACATTACAAAACAATAACAATTGCACTAACATACCAATTACTTGCAATTAATTCGCACAAAAGGATAGAACACAAATAACAAATACAGATAGAAAAGTCTTCGCCAAAAATTCTTCTTATTTATTAAGATAGATCTTTCAGTACATAAAAATTATTGACATGCGCACCGAGCTAAAGGTGGTTTGTGCACTTTGCCGCAGACTCTTCCAAGGCCTCCACGCAATCAACTGTGGAGCCTTTCCTTAAGACCCAAACCATAGAACAAAAGACTCGATCACTTGTGCTCTCTCTATGATGGGATCTAATGATTATCTTCAATAAAGAATTACATGTCCTTAAATACATTACATTGCTAAAAAACCATGGTCCACATACCATGGACTCAACAAAATAATGAACTAAAACACCAATACTCGTTACAAAATGAGGGGCTTCGACCCACCTCGAAGCCCCTAGACACTGCGCGGTAAATAGAACTCCACGAACTTCAGTCCTAAAAATGTGGAGTCTTTGACCAAAATTGGATGAAGATGGGCCACACCCAATAGGTCCCAACACTCACATGTGAATCATCCCGAGTCACTTAGCTGCGAAACCCTTGATCTTTGCTACGATGCTATTATAGAAAACATTGCACTATTGGACAATTTTTGCTACCTAATTTCCTCTCGACGCACTTCTTCCAGTAATGCCTCTATGGTTGGTCCAAAAATCTTCTGCAAAACTTCTTTCTCCCCTTGGCATAGCTCATTCATCCTTTCATCTATTGCTTGCAAAAGCTGGAGGGCCTCATCCTTCCACAACTGAGTCCTTTTTGTCAAAATCTGCTCTTCCTCCGAACATCTTTAATCTATTTCTAGAGATTCTTCCCTTCAATTGCTAGGATCTCTTCCCACCACTTTTGCTTCTCTTGTAGCTCCTCTTCAATCTGTATCCTCCTGCAATAAGGTCCAAATCTGCATAGTATCATTTAGTAACTTTCCACAATCCTCCACTATGTCGGAGATGCCTTTCATAGGAGTTTTTAGATCCCTCTCCCTTTGCTCACGTACTTTCAGTGTTGTGACTGGCTACAACATTATTTGTAGCTCACAAACCTTCACTTCATATTCAAACTTTATTTTTGCGAGCTTATTCTTTGACTCCTTTATCGCAAGTCTTAGCTTCATGACCTTCTCTGCTGAAGGTTCTTCTTCACTAACCTTTGCATCTAGAACTTCACTACAATTTTTTGTAATGGATTCCTCTAGTTGCTACTGTTGCTGGTGTGCTTCATCCCTTTCTTTGATCAATTGACCAAGCTCCTTCTTCAATGCATTTTTGTCCTTTTCCACCTGAACACTTAACAATGAAGTGTGCTATTCTTGCTCCTTCAGTTCATTTGTAATACTTTGATGGAACTCATGTAATACCTGAGTTGGCAGTGCGTTGATGTTCATGTTAACATGGTCCCACGCTCTTGCTCGCTTTCTGGCCTCAACGGATTCAACAACTGTCCAATCATCAAAGTAAACTTCCAATAATTTGTGTATGTACTCCTTAAATGCTACGACTACAACTCTAGAAAATATGAAAGGCACATTCTTCAAGCCAAAAGGCATCACTGTGTAATGAAATGAGCCTCACTCGGTTGCAAAAGTTGTCTTATGTCTATCTTCTGGTGCAATTATGATATGATGGTAACCTGAAAATCCATCTATGATAGAATAGGCCTTGTGACCTCCTACATTGTCCAATACTTCATTTGTAAATTGTGTAGGTGTTGGCTTAGGGGGTCCTGACCTAGGTTCGGAGTTAGCTATGCCAACCAAAAAACCCTACACTACTGGCCCTTTCGACAACAACCCGCATAGCGTAGGCTGCTATCTCACCCAAAGCAGTATGGGGGGATGCGAGAACCAAGTTTCTACATCTGTGATGTCTTCCAACACCTCAGATCTATCTTCGCGCAGATCGATAAACTCTTGGGGTATGTTGTTGCAACTCTATTAAAACTACCTTCAGTCCTTCATAAATGTCTATGATTAGTCCTTGCGGACCTTTAACGATCAATTTATCTACTTGCACATATCAAAGAGTAGTTCTAAATTAGTGTTCATGAACATTTACTTAAGTTATTAGTAAGCATAAGAGAATTTGTTAGACCCTTTGCGAAAGTACTTAAACATGCATTGCGTACATTATTAAGACTTATTCAAGAGAATCGTGTAACATTCAATCAATATCTCATAAAAAAAATCATTCATCGAAAACATATAACATTAACAAAGATAAACATAAATACTCAGGAATTCTTGAGAACTATCTTTATTGATCTTCAATTCAAGGTCATAGACTCAAACTTCCTTGCACACACAGTTGCAGGGGTCCGTGCACTCAGCTACAGAATCTACCCAAGCCTTCATGCACTCAAGCACAGAGCCTTTCTTTCCCTGTCTAAGCGTAGGAAGCAGAGCCTTCCTGCCTTAGACTCTTGAATCACCCATTTCTCTCTTTTCTCCTTCTTACTCTTCTAAGTCTAAGCCCTCTTTTTCCCTTCAATAAGACTCACTATTTATAGACTTTTCCATATAATACCATGGTTCGCAGACCATGGGTGAATCTTAAAAATGATTCAAAACTTATCCAAAACAAGGGGCTAAGCCCATTTTACTCCTATTCATCTACGCGCTCCGCATCCGCAAATCATGGAGACTTTACATTATTTACATAATTGTACCAAAAATTTGGGTTATCTTAACCCCAAACTAACCCAAGGGACCCAATCCCAACAAGCCCCCACCACAAAAATCATGACTCACCCTCTAGTGACTGTGCTAGCGCTACGATCTTACTACAAAGATCTCCCAGCTCCACCTGGATCGCTACAACTTCAACATCGCTTTGTGTCGCTGCCTATTAAGCCTCCTCGACCAATCTTTCAATGGCTAGTCCCTCTACTGCCAACCTCATCATTTGCTGTGTCTGCTACAATCCCTTAAGATTATCTTGAAGGGAAGTCATGACCTGATAAGCCTCCTCTAACCAAGGCTGCAACCTGGCCTTTAGTAAGGCCTCTTTCTTCTATGGTTCCTCTACCTATGCTAGTAGCTACTTTCCTTCCTGTAATTTGGCAAGGCATTGCATTGGTGCTAAGGTGCATGCAGTCGCCCTAACCTCATCATATTGTAGCTGTAGATCCCTTTGTTTTGTGTTCAATTTATACAGGTTCGGGTCCTCCTACAGATTGGTCAATATTTCCATAGCTTTCTCAAACAACACTGCATAGTCAGTGAGTATGGCATCTAAGGTAGCCATTCCTTCCTTTATTGCGAGTCTGCGCTGCTCCTGGACCTCCAACAGAGTCGTGGACTGCAAATTTAACTGCATCTCTACGATCTTCATGTTGAACTCAAAAGTGACTCGTCCAACTTCCGCTGTATCTTCACACACACCAACGACTAGTTTTCTGATTTTGGCTTCTCGCTGTGCATCCTTCGGGATGTGAAGGTCAGGCACTGTATTGCATGCCTCTCCTACTACTAACTCTAGACTTGAACTACACATCTGAAGTGCCTCCTTTTCCTTCAGAGCCTACATATTTTCAACGAACATCTACTCATTTTTGAATTTGTACTCACTTATGAGGTTGAAGGTGTGTTGCTCCCTAGTTCTCAATTCATCTACCATCCCCATATGCAGCGCGTGGAGGGTTTCGTTGGAGAGCGCCGCTATGTTCAATCCTATGTTCTTGATTGTACTCAGTATAATACGATCGTCAGCGGACTCTATGTGAATAGACCCATCTGGTAATGGTATGGTTTAGCAAAAATTTTAAGGATATAAGTTTATCTTAAAGTTTAGAAACCTTGGCGAATCTTACTAGTCCCTAATATGCAAATTGTAAAAATTTTGGTGACACTTTTGTAAAAAATTTTAGATTTCCAATGATTTTATATTAGTAAAAATAATAATGTGGAAAATTTTAAGGTAAAATAATGGTGTACTATAAAATTTGGGTGAATCATTTTAGAAAAAATGAAAATTGGTGAATCTTTTTCTTGGAAAAAGCATATAAAATTAGCCCACCTGCGAATATTAGCCCCTAAAATTTTCCCTGGTATGGTTATGAGATCTAGGGTCCTTACCAGCTCTATAGCTTGGCTTGTCCGAGGTGTCAAGCTTGCTTGCTCTGTGCTCACTTGTCCAATGCCCACCTGTATTCTGCTTGTTTGGATCTGCATCTTGCGCAGATCCTTCTAGACGATCCCCCAGCGTCTGCATGTATTGCTGCAACACTTACGTCATTGTTTCCCTGATTTTATCGCCGGTCTCATCAAGATCGCCTTCTGTTAACACCATGGGATCAACCTATGATTTATTATATTTCTTCTTTTTCTGCGTTCCATCCTACTGCTCCTTGCCACGTGATTTCAAAATAAATGAGGTTCTCTGCCCCTCATCACCTCCGCCACCTTGTCCTGAAATTTCTTCTTCCTCTGTCTTCGATGAAGGTGACTTGTCAAATTTCTCTCACTTGCATTGTTCTTGTTCCGCCTACTCCTTAGCAACATGTTATTTCTCTATGCGATCCTTTTCTGTAGCTTCCTTCTTTTTCTTCTCTGCTAGGGTACGCACAACTTTCTTAGTGGCCTCCTTTCTTTTTTGCATAGAATAACTTTCTGCACCTGTGCTTGTTCCATCATCTAAGTCTGACAGGGTGCACCACTCTGTAGGCCATTTTTCTACAACCTCCTATACTTCCGTTTCTGACACCAAATAGGGAAACTGGTGCCATTTCTGCTTTGGATCCTTCCATGCTTGGATATAGATTTTGTGGAAGTTAGCCTTGAACGTCGCTTAGGATGAAAGCTGCATGAAAAGGTTGGGGACAATCTCAGACACTGACTGATTGCCATATGGAGATCAATTTCCACCAGAATCCAAAATATCTTTGTCTGTGTGATTCGCACAACATCCTTTGTAGACCATAAGGAAGCGAACTGTGCTGCCTTCGGCAATCCTTCCTCAAGGGGAGGAAATTGTCTATCCTCCTACAATCTCTGTGCAACGAGAAAAAATGACAACAACAACCAAGCGTAGTGGAATGACTTGGTTTCATCCTAGACTTCTTGGCAGTTTGCGAGGAACTCCTGACAGAGGTACCTTGCCCAATTAAACTGCATGCCTTTCGCACACTGCATAGCAAGGGAAACTATGGGCGCCGAAACTTCATCCGCGTGACATTTTCTCATGACCTTCCCTGCTAAATTCAGGGTAGTGAATTGAACTGCCAGGTTTGTTATGGAAAGAATAGAATACCCTCGCGATTTCTTGAGGAGGCAGTAATCTCCCTTCATCCTCTTTGCAAGATCTTTCTCTCTAGTCTTCCCTCCAAACTCCTTAGCTGGGTTCACACCTTTGTAAGGAAGTTGTGTGATTTCGTGAATTAGCATGTATGTGATGGGGATAGGCTCTCCTAGCCATAAGCACCCATCATGCACCAGTGTGAGGAGCTAGCACACACATATCATATTAATTGGGGTGCGGTGATAATGTGGTACCAATAACAGATTGAGAAAACCTGATTGCTCTACACCGCGGACCCATTCCCACATCTCCAATACTATAACACCTATTTATTCATAATAGACCTTCTCCATGTATTTGTTTGTCACCAAAAGTGGAAATTTAGTGTGGTCTGTGAGGTCCCAATCTTTCATTTTTAACAAAGGGATCCCTGTGAGCCGAGGGCCTTCAAAATGGACCTGCTCAGGTAGCAGGGGCATGGATACTGTAAACTTCTCGACATCCGGGTCTTTCATGACCTTTGCTTTTCCCTTCTGCAGAGGGATATATTTAGGTAGCCTTGTCATGGATTCCACCCCTTCAACATCAATTATCTCTTTTCCCTGGAATTCTTCTGCCTCCAGGTCCATTACCCTCTCTCGCTGATTATCTTTCTTCTATTCTACCTGGGTTTTAGTATGTTTTCTTGGGGAGGTGCACACCGACACCTTATTCTACTTATCTTTCACGGATTGTTTGGGCTTGGTAGGTTGGCTTTCTTTGGTAGGGGTAGGCTTAGGCCTAGGCAACCTCGATGCCGTAGGCACAGTAGCCGGAGCTTCCATACTTACAAATTTCGGGGAAGCAGTCCCAGAGGAAACATCACCAATACTAATAGTTTCAGTAGGACTTGGTGGAGACATTTGCTCAAGAATAAGCTTCTGGCTTATCTCAGGAAATTCAGGGAACACGGGGCTTGCAACTAAATCTTTCCAAACTGATCGGTTCATAGACAACAGACAATGAAATTCACCAATAATTTTGATAGCGCAAAGTGTTTTCTGTTGGACTGGCACACATAATTTATAGGGGTTTTGAAATCAAATTCGACCGTTCCCCCCAATTTCTGACAATAAATGTTGTTTTGGCGACAGGTCTTGAAAGATTTTTTCCTTAATTGCCTCCACCCAACTCCACTTAACCATCTTCTGGCTGTCAATTCATCAATAGTAACTCCAACGATCATTTTCTTGCTACGCTGCGTGGTGCATTCCTCCATGGCGCAACTTCCTGAGCACAACTTCCTGGGTTGCATCTTCATCACTCTCCACGTAGCCTGCTTGCTGCGTTGTCCTCCAAGCTGAGAAGTGTAGTTTATAGTTCCGCACTCCCTTGCAACTGCCTGGAGCACTAAGAATATCCTACTGCCATATAGTCATTGTGCAGGATCCCCTGTATACAACTTCAACCTGCTCCCATTCACTCTTCCCGGGAAGGGTTCCCCATTTAGCTTCATGGGCTAAACTGTGCCTCCATCTATAATTTCTTTGACAATATATGACCCTAACCAATGCATATGGAATTTACCTAGAAATTTAGTGAATTTACTATATAACAGGACAAGATCATTTACATTGAATGTGCGAAGCTTGATATGGCGATCATGCCACACTTTTTCGTGTTTTGTCTGTACTTGTTGAAAAAATCTTGCCAAAAATCGATCTTCCTCAAGCTCCATTAGCTGTGCGAGCCATTCCTCCAAGGCCTCACGATCCGCCATATCCGTCAGCACTGCTATGCACAGACTAGGTACAATGTACTCGAGCGGCATTAAAACTTCGACCCCATATACTAATATGAACGATGTTTTCCCTGTCAACTTCTTACAAGTAGTCCCATAAGCCTAGAGTACTGCAAGTATGCACACATCACAGTCATTTCGCTGCACGTTGCAGATCTTCGTTAGCGTGTTCTCCAAAATCTTATTAAAGGCTTCAACAACTCCATTTTCCTGTGGGTTATATGGTGTACTCTTCTGATGGTAGACCTGGAATTCTTTAGTTAATGCGGTGATTGTTTCGTTCAGAAAGTACGTACCCTGGTCACTCATCAACAAAGTTTCGGGTAGCCAAATCTGGTTAAGAGATACTCAAACAAGAAATTTTTTGCCATAGATCCTATACAATCCTTAACCGGTTATGTTTTCACCCATCTGGTTATATTTTATCATTTTGATAATATAGCATGAACCTGTTTTCTTTCCTGGGGGCTGAATTGACCCAACAAAATCAATCACCCACTTCTCAAATGCCTACAAGGACACCTGAGGATGTAGTGGTAACTCATACCTTTGCAAGGGTCTACTAGTTCTTTGACATGCATCGCATGCCTTAGAATATGCCTTGGAATCCTTCTGCAGTGTTGGCCACCATAGACTTGTGCGCAAAATCTTCTACGCAATTTCCTTATTTGCATAATGGCCTCCTGCAACTCCCGCATGAGCTTCAATGAGAATGTTATCCCACTCAAAGTCCGACACATATCTTCACAATATTTCATCGGCCCCCATTGTATACAAATGTCCTGTAATGATTGAAAAATTGGCCACACACACTACTAATTCCTTCTTTTGCTGGCCTATATATCCTTTCGGTGCCATCCCCGTAGTCAATAAGTGAATAATGTCTACAAAATGGTCATCTACTACATGCACTACAAAGAGCTACGCATCTGGCAACCCTTCCTCTAGATTATTAGGCTCCTCTCTTGTTTCGATCTGCGACAGATGGTCAGGTCCCACATTTAACCTCCCTGGCTTCACAATGACTTCAAAGTCATACTCCTGAAATAGTAGCAACCATCTGCAGATCTCCCCCCCCAACACAGGCTTGTTGAGCAAGTATTTCAAGGCAGAATGATCTGTGTACATCTTGAAGTGCCCTTCTAAGAGATAATGCCTAAATTTTTGTAGTGCGTACACCATAGCCAAGCCTTCACACTCAGTCGTTGAATAATTTTTCTCAATCTTCGATAACTTCCTACTTGTGAAGGCTATAGGATGGTCCATTTCTCCTTCCCCGACCTGTGTTAACACTGCACCCAACACAATGCAAGAGGCATCCACATGTACGTGAAACTCCTTTTTCCAATCAGGGAATACCAAGATCGGTGCTGTGACATTTTTTTCTTTCAACACATCTAAGCTTCACTGACATTCTTCGTCCCAACATAATGAGTGCATCCTTCTTTAGCAGCTTCTCCATGGGTGCAGTAATTTGAGCATAAGCTTTGATAAATTTTATATAGTATCATGTATGTCCCAGTATCACGCGCATCTGCTTGATGTTCCTAGGGGCCTCCAAATTCACAATTACCGCAATCTTTGCAAGTTCCACCATCAATCCTTGCTTGCACACCACATGACCCAACAAGATCCCAAAGGGAACACATAATATGCATTTTTTCAAATTCAGCGTGATCTGATATCTGTGACATGTATCCAACATTAGGCGCAAACTTGCAACATGGCGCTTCACTAATCCAAACATTGTCCAATGATCGAAGTATACTTCCAGGAACTTGTGAATGAACTCCTTGAACACTGCTATGACTACGCGGGAGAATATCTTAGGCACATTCTTAAGCCCAAACGGCATCACCGTGTATTGAAAACAACCCCACTCTGTTGCGAAGGTCATTTTTCTCCTATCCTCTAGCGTGATCTTGATTTGATGATACCCATAGAACCCGTTAGTAAAGGAATAGTCCTCCTGCCCTCCAACATTGTCTAATTCTTCATATGTAAATGACGTTGGGAATGGATCATGAAAACACGCATTATTAAGCTTCCGCAGATCTACGCAAATCCTTATTTCTCCTTTTTGTTTCTTCTCCCGAACCACCATCATGCTTACCTAGTTAGATTCTTCAATGGGCTCTATGATGCATGCCTCCAACATTTTATCTAGCTCTTGGCAAACCTTTTCCTTGTATTTAGGATTAAGGTGATATGGTCTCTGTTTAATAAGCTTTGCGTCCGGCTTCAGAGTGATCTTCATAACGTCCAAATCGCCAACTATGCCCTTTAAATCTGAAAACTTGGTAGGGAAGAGATATTGGTATTCACGGAGTAACTCAACAACTTTATCCATGGTAGCGTCGTCCCAATAATCTCCAATCTTTGTGAACTTCAGTTATTCTTTAGTGCCAATGTTTACTTGCTTTGTCTTCAAAGGTGCGGAGATGTCTGTGTTTTCTATTTGTGGGCCCTCGACTTCACGGTGCCCTTTTTCTTATGGAATATTAATGTTTCTAGGATCTTCATCTTCCTCTTCAGTTGTCACATTATAGCATTCCAATGCATGGCGCAGCTGGGTGCTCCAGTTTGGTTGGGTCCATTTCATAGGTTTTGTTGGCATTTTGAAGATAACCGCCTTAATTTCTTGTAGCACTTCATCGATGCTTGCGAAGCTGTCTTCAAAGCTGAAGGGTAATAAGAACCCTTCCTTCAATATGTCCCATTCTGCGATGCCATGGTGAAGTTTTGTTTCCAGATACCAGTTCATGCGAATTGTATCCAAAGTATGGAAAAATATGTGTACCCACTCTGGCTGTGGTTTTGTTCCCCATGCTTTAGTCCATTTCGCTAGGTGATCGTGTGGATCCTCTCTTCCATTATATTTCTCAATCATTCTGGTGTTAGCAAACCCAAACCATAGCTTCATCATTCTTCTATAATCTCACCATCGAACAAAACTATCATTATGCGTACCCCACAATCATGCGGGCGTAGTGTGTAGTGCCAACTCTATTGCTTGGAAGTGGTGATCCTCAGGGACTTAGCACTCAAATTCATCCAAAAAAAGATCTACGTGAGTTAAACCATCATAATAGGGTAATGTCCTTACCTTCGATGAAACACAACGCAACAACTTCGTCATGATATTGCATCACAAGGTAGACACTTCATGTAAGCGATTTTGCCAATGCTCTAACTCCTCATCTGAATCATAGGTGTAGGAACTCTCCTGGACTAATGGAATCCTTCCATCTGCCATAAGATTGATCCAGCCCTGATCTCACACTGTTATTCTATAGATTTGATCCAGTTCATCTTCACTTTCTTCATAATCACGAACTGGTTCAGTATATCGTGCCCCTTCTGTAGGGTCCAACAGTACTATAACCTGAAGCTACTTCCTCTCAAACAACATTGTTCTCTTCTTCAATTCAATGAACCCATTCATATCAATAGCTCAGTCAATTCCCAAGAAAACAGGGTAGGGATTACTGTCATCAACAATTTCTTTAACTTAAAAGTCTTCTACCACACTCGCACCTTCAATATCAACTGTTACACCATATAAGGGCTTCCATAAATTTTTCCTTAGCGCGATCCAAATCAAAGACGGATTCTTTCTCTGGCACTTTGTGGACACATCCTTCTTCTTCAGGCTATTTACCCTTATCAATGCCGGTCACCATTCCACTTCTTAGCACAATGTTAACATTTTGTTCCTCTTTGCGTGGCTCAGCCCTCATCATCTGTAGATTCTGCATAGGCTGCTGAGGTTGTGTTTTATTATCTTGCATCTTAGCTATTAGCACCAAGCATTCTTTGATAATATGGTCAAAGTATCTGTAGTATTGACATGAAAAGTGCATAGGATTCTGGTACTCTCACATGTAGTGCCCTAGCTGTCCACAATTGTAGCAGATAACCTGACCGTGACCTTGATCTGGAGGATGAGTTTCTACTTGCATCTAGTATTTAGGTGTCCTTTCCATCGTCAAATCATAGCTTCAACAGTGGTGCTCATCGTGGCCCACAGATTTGCATAAGTTACAGAACAACTGCTGGGGTGTCTAGACTAAATTTTGAAGTAATGGCAATTTTATGTCGCATGTTGTGCAACAACCTAACAAACAACACACCATAGCACAAACCCCATTCTCGACCCTGCTGGGGCTTCTAGATTTAGGGGAATTGGCCCTCCTCCTGTAATATAATTTGCGTACACTAGACAATGATATTTATCATGCCACTGTCCCTTACACTTCAAATGCCAAACTTATGCACGCACTTCTGGTTTAGCCTCTTTGTCTTTTTTCAAACTCTAAAACTATAGGTGTAGGCTTGCTAACTGTGAGCGGATCTACTATACTCCTAGGTAGATATCCTGAAGAAGTGATGCGTGCAGCCTCATTTTATTTTCAAGGGCTTCTGCCTGTGTTGCTATCTTTTGTTGTGACAGAGCGATTCTCAAATGGGGCAAAAGCGACAAGATAAACCAATCGCGATGTTGGCTATCTGTGATTTGCATGTTAGCTTCTCTGGTCTGACACTTCAACCTCTGATCAAATTCCTAGGGCATCTCATCGACCCTCATCATGATTTCCTTAAATCTAATTATTGATTGTGAGTCATAATTAGGCTTACTAAACTCTTTGTTTAAAGCCGCCTTAGTCTCTGCTAGTGTTGCAAGAGGATTATCAGAACAATACTTAATATACCCAGTTAGCGCGCGATCCTGCAAAGTGGTAACCAATTGTGCCTTCTTTATATTTTCATTAGTAACTTGTTGCGATGTCCATACGAAATTCACAACTAACCAGAACTGCTCTGCATCTTCACTCCCTATGCCTTAGAAGATTGAAATTTTCATCATGTTCACCATGTTGAATGGTGGTGGTGGAGGTGGAGGTGTGGGTGAAGGTGTATGTGGTGGAGGAGTGGAAGGATGATTTATTCCAAGAATCGCCTGAGTGATTCGCTGAACCGTGCTTTGCGGCGTAGTCTGTCCCGCCCCTTCATCATCACTTGAAGAAGGTCTAATTAATGGACTATACTCTGGGCCTGATCCTTTGTGGCTTCTAAAGAGTTGTAGACTTCGCGTAGCTTCGAACATCAAGGTAATGACATCACCCATTTTTCACATCACAATATTTTAATCCAAGTATTCAATGATCTTAAATACTTACCTCCCGGTCCTTTGAAAAATATTCGCTTCGCTTTGCTATAGATAACTGAGGTATCAACTACAAATTCTATAACAAATCCTCCTATAATTCGATTGAGCCAGTGATTGAAAACCCACATGATCTTGTTTTCAGAGGCTTCTAATCGTCACACTAATTCTGGAGCCCACACCTATAGGATTATTAAGCTTCCAACTTCCTTGGCGATCTATCAATTTAGCTAACCATTCATACAGCTTAATGGGGAAGGTGCAGAAGAAGATCTCGTGTATCTCTATATACAGATACTTGTTCAACCACTCTTCCTTTGATAGGCACAGATTCCTGTTCTCTTGCACCGCGAACTCATGAATCTTCCGATCCAACCACTTTCCAATTTCTTTCTTGGTCAGATTCCAATGATGCAACATCACACATCTCTTTCAAGCAGATCTTGGTCCCAGCAATGAAACCATTTTTTGGCTTAGGGGGTAATGACCCAGGTTCAGAGTTACTTGCACAAACCAACAAAACCCTACACTATTTGCCCTTTTGGCAACATCCTACGTAGTGCAGGCTGCAGTCTCACCTGAAGTAGTATGGGGGGATGCAAGAACCAAGTTTCTTCATCCAAAGACTAGTGTGATGTCTTCCAACACCTCATATATGTCTTCACGCAGATTGATAGACTCTTGGGGAACGTTGTTGCAACACTGTTGAAACGACCTTCAGGCCTTCACGAAGGTCTACGATTAGTCCTTGCAGAACTTTAACAATCAATTTATCTACTTTCATGTGTCAGAGAGCAGTTCTAAATTAGTGTTCGTGCATATTTACTTAAGTTCTTAGTAAGCATAAGAGAATTTGTCAGAGTCTTTGCGAAAGTAATTAAACATCATTGTGTACATTATTAAGACTTATTCAAGAGAATCATGTAACATTAAATCAACATCTCATAAAAAAATAATTCATCAACAACATATAACATTAACAGAGATAAACATAAATACTCAAGAATTCTTCAAAAGTGTCTTTATTGATCTTCAATTCAAGGTTATAAACTCAAATTTCCATGCGTACACAACTGCAAAGGTATATGCACTTAGCTGCGAACTCTACCTAGGCTTCCACGCACTCATCTACAGAGCCTTTCTTTCCTTGTCTAAGCACAGGAAGCAGATCCTTCCTGCCCTAGACTCTTGAATCACCCACTTCTCTCTTTTCTCCTCGCTCTTCTAAGTCTAAGCTCTCTTTTTCCCTTCGCTAAGACTCACTATTTATAGACTTTTCCATATAATACCATGGTCTGTAGACCATGGGTGAATCTCACAGCCGACTCAAAACTTATCCAAAACAAGGGGCCAAGCCCCTTTGACTCCTATTCATCTACGCGCTCCGCATCGACAAATCGCAGAGACTTTACATTATTTACATAATTGTACTAAAAATTTGGGTTATCTTAACCCCAAACTAACCCAGGGGACCCCATCCCAATAGTAGGGAAGAGGTCATGTACACATGCATCGTTTAGTTTCCTCATGTCAATGCAAATTCTGATCTCTCCCTTAGTCTTCTTTTCCTGAAATATCATGGGAATTACCCATTCAGACTCTTCGAGAGACTCAATGATCCCTGCTGCTATCATTTTTTCTAATTATTCCTTCACATTTTCCTTGTATTTTGGATTCAAACTGTAGGGTATTTGCTTCACAGGCTTCACGTTAGGTTTTAGAGGGATCCTCATAACTCCTAGGTCCCCTAATATGCCCTTCATTTATGAAAAATTCATAGGGAATAACAACTAGTATTCATGTAGTAGCTCTATGATTTTACTAACTATATCTGTATCCCAATAGTCTCAAATCGTCATGAACTTCGATTCTTCCTCCGTCCCAATATTCACTTTCTATGTTTTTACTGGTTGTGTTATATCTGGTATTTCTGGTTCTGGTCCAACAACTTCGTGATATCCTTCTGATTCTAGTATATCAATATTGCATGGATCTTCATCTTCTTCGGTAGTGATATTATAACATTCTATTGCATTTTGTAACTGCACAACCCAATCATGTTGCCAAGTTAATGGAGCTTCATTTTCAAAAATATTTGTTCTAATTACCTGAATATCTGAGTCTATACATGGAATCATATTCAAGACTAGATTTTAGTATGAACCCTTCAACCAAACCTGTCTAGTTCGTGGTTCCATGTCATAGTTCTGTTTCAAGATACCAATTCATAGGAATCATTTCTAGCGTGTGGATAAACCCATGTACCCACTATTGCTCTAGAATTTCTTTCCAAACCAAGGTGAAATGATGAATATGCTCCTGGGGATCAACCTTACCATCATACTTCTATTTGTGTATCGATTGAGCCAAACCCGATCCACATTAATCTTCAACACTGCTGCCAATCTACTATATTTCTTTTATGAGTACTTCACCATCTAGCAGGTGTAGACCTTAAAACTACATCCAGAGCTTGCAACCTATGTTCTTATGGTATTTCTCTTTCATAGTCATCAAGTAACAGGATTACATCTCCGATCCCATCATAATAAGGTGGAGAACATACCTCAGAAGTTATGCAATGAAGTGACTTTGTGGTAGAGACATCATATAACCTGTTCTGCCAATTTTCCAGTTCTTCCTCAAAATCTAAAGTACAAGAACTATCCTCTTCCCAGCTCAATTTTCCATATGCAGTGGGATTAATCCAATCTTCCTCCTTAGCTATTATTTGATAAATGTTGTCGACATCTACGTCACAATACTCATCCTAGACAGGCTCTGTATAATGCACTCCTTCTGAGGGGTCTAGAGGGACAATGACCCTCATATCATCTTTTTTGAACACCATTTGTCTCTTATTCAAGTTGATTATCACCAAATTATTGAAAGCCCAATTCAATCAAAGAAGCGTTGGATAGGGGTTGCTATCATCTACAATTTCAATCACTTTGAAGTCTGCAATGGTTCAGAATCCTTCAATGTATACTATGATGCCATGTAACCTTCCCATAGGGATGACCTTCTATTGGTTGGCCATCCTCAACTGTATCAGGGACCATTGCAACTTCGTTCTTCCCATTAATTCCCAAGTTTGATTAGGTAACACATTGGCATCAGATCCTAAATCCAGGATTACCTGATCCATATCATATTCCCCAATCTGCATAGTTAATATCATTTCCTTCCCTGTTCTCTTCTTATGTTGATGTAAATTGTTCACTGCACGTAGATCGCTTCATGGTACCTCTTTATTAGCACACGAGTCTATCAACTCCTAGAGTCATTCGAAAACCCTTTGATTCCTCAACAACTTCATGCAAGTCTATAAAAATGACATCAAAATACTTGGATCTAATTCTTGGGTCGAAGTAGACACTTTGTCGCAATCCTTCTTTGGCATTAACTTCGGTTGCACACTACATCTTGAAGCCCCAATATCCATGAAGCTTCACTCCTCTCCCAAGAACGTTTCTTTTTCCTTTTGGATACTAAGCCCAAGGGTCTAATATGTGGTCTTTCTTACCCATGTCTCTTCTAATTTCTTCTTACCTTTATCATCTCCCGTCGTAACTACACTCCTTGTTACGATGTTGATGCGTGGTTCATCCTCCCTTGTCTCAACAGTCATAATTTGAATATTTGTTGTGGGCTGTTGGTTCCTTTTCTCTTGCATCTTCGTGATAAAGACAAGACATTCTTCTATCATGTGATCAAAAGATTTGCATTAGTTGCAAGTTGTAGTAGGGTTTTGGCAGTCTCTTGTGAAGTGTCTTTCCTATCCATAGTTATAACAGATAATTTGGCCGCATCCTCAACCAAATCCTCCTCCTCCTCCTCCATGTCCTCATCCTTGGAAGCATCCTTGAATAAGATGCTGGTCTGACTCCTCGTGTGTATGTCCTTCAGCTTGTAACCTATAAACATCAGTAGTGTGTTCCATCATCAAGTCATAACTTTGACAATTTCTCTCATCATGGACTACTGATTTACAAAAGTTTCAAAAAAACTACTTTGGGGTCTTCACGTACTTCTGTAATAAATCAAAATCTTCAGAGTGATGTTGGCCTCTCGTTTTACAAATATCGCACCACAAACTTGATCCTGGGTTTACTGGATTAGGTGCTCCACTTGCTAAGTGATCTATGAACATAGGGAATTGATCCTTATAATGGCCCTCTGCTTTGCATTTTATACACCACACTTTTGATCTGGTTTCTTTACCTTTCTTGAGATCTTGCAATTCCAAGGTCAAATTTGCTAGCTGAATCTGAATTTGCTATACTTTTGCATGAGTATATTGTTGGGAAAAATACTGAGAGGGGGGATGAATTAGTATTTTTAAAAACTCACAATAATAATTTTCTTTTCTGAAATATGTACGTGACTTTACTGAACCCAACTCACGTATGTATGCGACTATTGTAAAAGTAACTAGCGTATGCTTAGTAAACTTGTAAAACAACTAATTCTTTATATTTTAAACTTAAATCAGGATGTAAGAGATTTATCAGGCACTTGATAAGTAGTAAGTAGGTGCAGTAAGAACAAAATAAAGTGTCACACATAAGAAAAACACATGAACCAATGTGGGATAAAACCACCGCTACTGTCATCTCAGTCTTCAAACTTATTAATATAAAAAAATTATTACATTCTTGTACTAATGCAGACTCATGCCAGTATGTAGGCACCCACCTAGTGAAGGCTACAACCTTCACTCTTTCTTCAGCTCCTACTAGAAGGGAGCTCCAACCCCCTGATCTGATTACTAGCTACTACTGGCAGGAAGCTTTGACTTCCTCATTGAAGGCTCCAACCATTAGCAACATCCATGGACCATGCTTCATAAATTGTCATGCTGGATCCACCTACTTTAATACATCACAACTTGTAGATCAACTTAAGCAAACACCAACTTAATTCAAATGGAAAAGTGATATCAATGTAACCAGAACATAGAACTGAACTAAAAATACTGCATCAACACACATAATCAACTACAACACTGATCATTCATATGCCAACATGTATACGCTACTTCACTTAAGGAAACCCACCTGTATCCACACTTTTCTGTAGAGAAACCTGCGTACAAATCTCAATATACTAAAAACTTGTAATTCTGAATCAGACACATAGTTGACTAGAGTTATTATGAAATTTTTTGTTAGCTTATAGAACCCTCATACAGTTCGAAGCATGAATAATGTCTTCAATCGATCAACATGTAATGAAATTCAACTTCATCATTCAATCAGTTTTACTTTAGACATTATCACTCAACCCAGATCAACATGAGGACATCATTGATAGACAAAAAAGATACAACAACATTGATCAGGTTGATCAATCATTTATGAACAAAAACCCTTCCTTTATGTACGTGACTTTGAAGAAACGAACCTGCGTGTATACACGACTTAACTGAGACCAACCTGCATACAGATCTACAAATTTTGACCTAAAATTGCGCAGCTCTTCAGAACTTCAAAAAGACCCAGATCATAATATTCAGAGCTAAAAACATGTGTCAATACTTAGATCCATTCAATCCATGAGCATATCATACAATGGAAAGTCATTTCAGGTCTCATGATCCTGATCCATCATTGTATTCATCGGTGCATAATTAGTTCATATCTATGTGTCAATTACGACCCTTACAATACAAGCATACTTTAGATTGAAGTATTCATCAAAAACCCTTTCATATGCACACTTAGCACTTTGATATTCACCTCCTTATATAGTTAGAGCCTTAACCAATACCATGAGTCAAAACTACACTAGTGTCGGTGGTAATCTTGGACATGATCAAGTAACCATTATTGCGCTCAATATTATCAGCTAATACCATGGTAAGGACCCTTGGTATTCTTAAATTAGTGCACCAACATGTTCACGACTTTTCTTCTTTGTACTTGCATGTATACACAACTTGGCCTTGACGAACTCGTGTATAGATCTTCAAATATTCACCTTTATCAAACTTCTGATTCTGATCTGTAAACCTTTGTCCCATCATTCTGTTATTTTGTTCCATCACTGTGTCAACTCTGAACTGACCTATGGATTCATCTAGTTACCATATACTTGTTATGTTACAAGTGATTTGCCATCAAGGACAACACATACATCATAATTCCAACACATCTTTGATCAACGAGGCTTCCAACTTCATTGCAATCTCCTATGCTTCAACTTGAGTCATTATCTTCTGCTACGTCAAGGGTAACCTAATATGTGGCAGCAACGCAACTATAAACCATTATTTATGCTTTTCTAGGGGTATGTTAAAGCTTACTTGTCCCATTAACACCTTGAATCATTGATTCAACTCCCACACAGACTCAGTAGCTGTCTATTTGATTTCCTTCAGTTCTGTAATGCACTATGATTCTGATTTCAGCTTCTTGAATTTTGATACCAGTGCTTTCTTAATATCATCTAATGAAGCAGTCTGATTAGTCACAAAATACTTCATGTACCATGTCAGCGCTCTTTCTCACAACATTATGATGAGTTGCACCTTCTTTACATCTTCATCGGTGATCTGTCTTGCTTTCCATACTGCATCAACTACAAACCAGAAATGATCAGGATCCTCTGATCCAAGTCTTCTAAAGATAGGCAGCTTAACATCATCGACCATTTTTCTTCTTGGGGGTTTATGGGGAGGGGGCATAGGGGAATTATGGGGAGGGGGATGGGGGGTAAGGGGAGTAGATCGATAAGGAATCTGAAAGATGCCCTGATTTTTCTCAACTCCTAAATTCGACGCACCTTCAGGATGGGAGGGGTAATACTGCGGGATTGCGGGGTTACTTCCTTCTTATTTACTCTCATGCCCACCTAACAAGGGACTATAGTCAGTCTCAATAAAATTATTTGGTTAGATTTCTACTCTATATCTCTTTCCACTTCACGTAGACCATAGTCCTAGTTCAGACATATTCCCTCTTCGTCCAAACTTTAATCTGACTGCATTCGTAGTACGCCCTTTTCACACAAAATCATTTTAATCTACAACTTCAAAGAATTTAGGTAGTTACCTCATGGACCCTTGAAAAATATTCGCTCATTTTCGCTGTAAGATACAATCATGTCTATTGCGAACTCAGTAATAAATCCTCCCAGGATACTGTCAATTTAAATATCAAATGCTCTTGAGATACTGTAGTTAGTATTCTTGAATTTCCATATCAATTTAGGGCTCCACGTAGTAGGTTCGTCATTTTTGAAACAAGTATTATTCTCGATCAAATTTGATACCCATTCATATAGTTCATTAGCAAACATCGCAGAAAATATCTCATGTTGTTATGTAAAGAGATACTTATGCAACCAGGTTTTAGTTGACAATTGGGGATTTTTGTTTTCCTGAACTGCGAATTATCATTCTTTTTTATCTACCTAATCTTGTATTTAATTATTTAATGGATGCCACATCCACATCCCTCAAAGAGATCCTAGTCTCGACAACATAACCATTTGTTAGCTCGGTTGGGCTTGACCCAGGTTCGACTTGTAATTCACACCAACAAAACCCTTAGACACGGCTCTTTCAACAACAACCTGCAAGCAAGTTCTCACCCGAGGTGGCTATGGGTGATTGCAGAACCAGGTTTCTGCAACCTTGAGGGACTTCGCGAAGTGGCTCTTAAATTCAGTTTTTGGTACTTTAATCTTCCTTCTAACATTCATAAAATTTATGCGCAGTGTATTCTAACTACATACTCGAACACATTCATTTTAATATAAACACATTATAAAACAATAACAATTGCACTAACATACCAATTACTTGCAATTACTTCACATAAACAGATAGAACACAAATAATAGATACAAATATGAAATTATTTATTGAAAATTCTTCTTCTTTATTAAGATAGATCTCTTAGTACATACAACTTCTCGACTTGTGCACCCAGCTGCAGGTGGTTTACACTCTCAACTACATACTCTTCCAAGGCCTCCGCGCACTCAGCCTTTGAGATTTTCCTTAAGACCCAAACCCCACAACAAAAGACTCAACCACTTGTGCTCTCTCTATGATGGGATTAATGATTATATTCGACAAAGCATTGCATGTCCTTAAATACATTACATTAATAAAAAAACCATGGTTCACATACCATGGACTCAACAAAACAATGAACTAAAACCCCAATACCCATTACAAAATGAGGGGCTTCGACCCACCCTGAAACCCCTAGACACTGCGTGGTAAATATAACTTCACAGACTCCCCACACTTCGCTCCTCAAAATGCGAAGACTTTGACCAAAATTGGACAAAGTTGGGCTGCACCCAACAATAAATTTCGAAACACGTCTTCTAACTTAGACCCACACTAAATGTGATTAATTTTGATTAATTATTGCCTTTAAATGTTTTGATTGATTTTAATGTCTCACTTTTCATTAAAGGTAATAAATGTGTATGATAACCAACTAATATAACTACTCAATTCCAACTGATGTAACTAACATGAAATAATAACCTTTCCAATTCAATGAAATGCTATTTATGAGGAGGAAAATACTTCATTCACTTTTCAACAAGAAAATATCCTATTTTCAACAAATTTTATTTCACCAACAAACTAAATGATTCAAAAAGCACATTTTCAAAATAAACCCTAGACTTTTTGTAACACAAAAAATCAATTCTTAAGAGAAAACACAACCAACTCTCAATATGCATGAATTTTCAAAATGATGTAATCAATGTCAATTCAATGCAAGCACAATTTTCGTCTTCTTGTGAAAATAAGATTTTCATATAATGTGATAAACCTTTCCAAAAACATGAGTAAAATTATTATGAAAATGATTACTGTAGACAAAGAAAGAAAGATGCAACAAACCTAATCATTTACTATAGTGATTCTTTCTTTCAATATGTCAACTAAGTAATCAGACCAAAACAATGTAACAATGGAAAATCCCACACAAAGAAGCCAAATGCAATCAAAGCAAACAATTTCATTTACAATAAATTGAAAATCAATTCAGGAACCAAACCACATCTTTGATTGAGGCTTGGGCAAAGAAGAAGATAAAGAAATTTGAATCTTCCAAAGATCACCATGGGTTAACAACTGACACTAGATTTATCGCCACAAATATTGAGGTAAGAAGTGTGATGTCAACACATTGTCACTCAAATCAACTCACAATGGGTGTAGAAAACAACAAAAAATTTAGAAATTCTCCAAAGATCAAACAGTTCTAGAACTCTAGAATTAATGAAGGTTGACCAAAAGACTCAAAACACAGCTCAAATTTTTCAAAAGAATAGGAAAATGAAGAGCATCTCACTCCCCAGTATGGTTTCTGGTTTGTTAGCTAGAAAAATCTCATTCTGCGGACAAAACAAGATCTCCTTAGGTTTGGAAACCAAGCCTAGAAACAAACAAACAAATAAATGAAAACATTCCCTAGTTTATGACTAAATCACATATATAAGAGGATGAAAAGACATACGATTTCAAGAATTTCTCATTGGTGACCCTCGATGTTGTCCTTTGTAACTTCCATCCTTTCTCCTTTGATGCTCCAAGAGGAGAACTGCAAAGACACAACCAAACAAGAGATTTGTATTAATGATAAAGAGAAAGAGATTTACAACCAAGTCATGCTTTTAGGTTGGAGGCCCCTTGCAATGATCCTCAATCCAAGCCTTTGAAATGAAAAGAACTCTAATAGAAATTTGAGCAACATGTAGGTAATTTCAAAGGTTTGAAATGACAACCCAACTCTCTTTGAAGGCATTGTACTTATAGGAAGGAGTGGAAGTTGAGAGATCCATGAAGGGAGGAGAGAGATCCATAATAAGTGGGATGGGTCCACTGTAGGAGGAAGGGGGACCAATATATGGGGAGCTCGAGCTCAATCTCAACCAAATTTGAATAGATACTAACCACAAGGCCTCTAGAAAAGGAAGCTTCATTTACTTTTTATTTTTTAACGTAGTAAGAAGATCATCATGACCTTAACGCAGGAAAAAGAGCGATGACATCACTCTGTATACACTGTGCAATCATGTGTCATCACAACTTATAAACATAGTTCCCATGATGTCCTCTAAAATTAAGGTTTTTTAGATATTTAATCCAGGATTATTCTACACCATTTAATGATATTTATTCCATATTTCAAGGGGACTTATGATCATAGTTCATCGGATCGTGTAAGAACCAAATTTGGTATCATTTGCGTAAGAATGACAAATTGATGTGTAACACTTTGAAATTAATGTATATCATACAATTAGTTACATCAATTTGAAATCAACGTTTACAATGAGATCAATGCATCTAGTCCAAGCAATCAAATAGTATTTGAAATCAACATCTACACTAAAATCAATACATCTTATGTAAGAAATCAAATAGGATTAGAAATCAACATCTACACTAAAATTAATGCATTTAGTGCAAGAAATCAAATAGGATTAAAAACCAACATCTACATTGAAATTAATGGATCTAGTGCAAGCAATCAGATAAGGTTAATAATCAACAACTACTTTGAAATCAATGCATCTAGTGGAATCAATTAAATAGCATTAGGAATCAACATCTACACTGAAATCAATGCATTTATTTCAGTGAAAAACCAAAATATTCATGGCTTTCTAAATCCAACTTAGTTTACCTTTTGTAAAATCCTTATTTCCTCTTCCTCTATGGTTAGTAATGTTCAATATTATATATTAATATATATAAATATATGTATTTTTATATGTGTCTCTTTCTCTCTCCTCCCTCTATCTCCCCCCTCCATCCTTGTGTTATCTCCTCCCCTCTTCCTTTTCTCTCTTCCCTCCTCCCTCTCCCCCATTCTCTCTCTCTCTCTCCCACTCCCTCCCTCTCTTTCTCTCTCTCTTCTTCCCTCTCTCTTCCCCCACCATCTATATATATATATATATATCTCCCTCCATATCTCCTTCTTTGTATATTTTTCTCAACCTCCCAAAACACACACAAACTCTCTCTCGATATCTATCTATATCTCCCTCTCTTTGTCTGTCTCTTCTTCCCTCTCTCCACCGTCCATCTATATATATATAGGGAATAGAGAGAGGGGGGAAGAAGGAGGGAGGGAGAGAGAGATAGTGTGTATGTTTGGGGGCTAAGATAGAGAGACAAAGAAGGAGGGATATATCTTATATTAATATATTTTATTGTATTATTTTTCATATATATTATATATTATATATATATATAATATATTATCCCTCTTTCTTTTGTCTCTCTTCATCTTAGCCCCCAAACCATACACACTGTCTCTCCAAACATCAATCTCTCCTCCCTCCCCTTCCCCTTCTCTCTCTTCCCTCCTGCTCTCTCTCTTCCTCACCTCTCAACATACCCTTGTCACCTCTCTCTCTCTCCTCTCCTCTTCCTTCTCCTCCTTTCTAATATTTTCTCCCTCCCCCGCCTTAACTCCATCTTTCTTCTCCCCCTCTCTTCATCTCTCTCTCAATCCTTTCTCTCTTCCTCTTTATCTATTAACATTATAGCTATATATTATATAATATATATTAACTAATATTAATATAAGCTAATATTTAATATTAATATTAATATGTTCAAAGAATGTATTTTACTTCATTTTCCAAGGATGCATATTGGATATAAGATTAACATTATGTTTTAATAATTGACCAAGTATCTAGAGTGTTGCAAAGGATGGGCGAAGCTTTGAAAACCTTTGTGTCGGCTAAGGTTTTTCTCTAGACGTAAAATAATTTTTTATATTGCATGAATCATTTGTAGATCTCTCTTGTAGTTAATTCAAATGGTGAATTTCAATGATCCACTAAAAAATACAGTTTCTTTTGCAGATATGGCTATCGGTCAACCAAGCTCTTCTTCGGTTGCGTACAATTCCATGCTAAAATTTGGTTCTAGTCTTCTAGTGGTATAAGAAGTTCCTTCCCTCAAAGTTCTTGTGGATGAGGAATATCTCAACTTTGAAAAATATTTTTTGGAGCAAGGTTTGGTTTGTAGGTTTAATGGGTATTGGCCATGACTAACTGAGCTACACAAAAGGATCTTTGAGACATGGAAGTCTCTTTTGAAGGATGATATGAATATTTACCCTATGGCACATGTTTTTTTCGTTGTGGTTTTTGATAATATTAAGGACATAAAGTCCATTTGCGAAGTCGAGCTGTGATTTTGGGGTAGTCCTGGTGTCTTCATGTAGCACTAGACTCCCACTTTTGATTTCGTAACAACATCAATGTGCACAACTCCTATTTGGGTAAGGCTTCAAAACCTTCCCCTACATTTTTGGAAGCTTCCATCGTTATCCTTTATTGGGAATGCATTAGGAAAGTTTATTGTTGTAGCCCTAAAACTGACAAATTTTATAAGACTACTTATGCCTTAATATGTGTGGAGATGGAATTCAATAAGGGTTTTCCCACTGAGATTTATCAAACGACTCCAAAATATGTTTGGGTCCAAAGGCTAGACTATGAAAATGTTTAAAAAAATAGAAGGTCCAAATGGTGGGGAGCTTAGGGTGATCGATATACAATATACAAAGAGGAGGATTTTCATGATAAGAAAGAACCAGAAGATAAGAAGGAAGCATATACTGCTAAAGAAAATGCATTAGTGCCAACATAAACTAAGTAGGAAAAAACACAAGCCAGTGAGGATCCTTCTGACTCAGCGAAATTAAAAAAGCAACAAATCCTGATTGAAAAATGATCCCCTCTTGAACCCACATGGATTTTTGCTGTAAAACCATCTTCTTGGGTAGATAAGGAAGATGGGGAAGAAATAAAAAATAACTTACCAAAGAATGATACCTCAGAAATAAAAGAAAACATGGGATTAACTACAGTTTGGAAGAAAGAAAAAGGTATTTCACCAAGGAAAACAAGCAGTCTGACTAAATCAAAACAAAAGTAATGAATAATGGAATGTAAATGTGTCTGGATATTGGGGTTTTTTTTGGAAAATTTTTAGTTGGAAAGGGACTAGAATTTTGGTGCCATGGGGAACTTACTTGAGACTTTGGATTGAGCTTTTGTGCTCAATTTCAAACTTGCAAGGAAGAATGGAATATGTAAAGCTTCTGACCTTGTAATTTTTTTTAATAATACAAACCTCTACCCATTTCGTTAAAAAAAGGATGCCTATTGAATGTTTAATTATCATTTATATTAGCTAATGCCTTACATTTTGTTCTTTAAGCCACCAAAATTTAAAAACAAATTCAATTAATTTTTCTCTTGGTTGATAAAAAATAGTTAAGATGCACTTTACCAATGATCATGTTCAATTTATTTGAGTTACAATAAATGTACTATGTTTAGACTAATTAATACTATTTATTCAAAGACACATCATTAAAGTTGTTTATTTTCTTTAAAACCCTAAAATTGAAATTCTTTGGAAAAACAAAAAGGAAATAATCACCTTTTTGGGGATTCAACATATTCACAGACATATGATCATACTCTATATCTCATCCTCAAACTATACATTCATTGGAAATCATTCAACATTCTAACTTAAAAGTTCCCTTAGCTTGTATCCAAGCACCTTTCTTCTGGGGTTAGGTCAAATCATAATAAAGAATATTTATCCATAATTAATATTAATGACAATATAGTGAATTTCTCTAATAATATTAAGACCTAAGGTTGATTTCTAAACTTCAACATTCGAGAAATTACTAGAAAGTGAGTTAATTCCCACTTTATAAAAAATTGAATATATTGAAGATGTCAACTAGGTAGGATTAATATAGTGGTCTTGGCCATCGTTCAATACGAGAATATTGTGCAAACAACCATGCATGATCAAGTACTGATCAAAATTTCATACTTGAATGAAAACAATACACCTTTATCCTTTCTTCCTAAATTTGAATATATAAATATCTTGATTTTCCTTGGCAATTTTTTTTTCTTGGAGTACATACCCGAACTCTATTAAAATCATTATGTATACTACACAGATAACTCATTAGATTAACAAGGGAAGCTGCGAGGCAGCAAGTCCCTGCATCAAGTTAAAACTAGTTACTTGTGCTGAAGCGAAAGCATCTAAGCTTTAATAGAGTCATAGGAAACTTCAGTAGCAGAGCAGATAATCTGTTGAAAACAAGTGAGTCTCTTGTGCGTAAAGGAAACTAAGTTGTGCGTAAAGGATACTAAGTTGAGACAACTTGCTACAGGCATCAATAAGCGAAAGCATCTGAGCTTTGATACAGTCATAGGAAACTTCAGTAGCAGAGCAGTCTAAAGGAATGTTCTTCCTGAAAGTATGAAGACCTATAGCTATCAAGGATAGAACCCTGTGTAGTGAATATTCTTGGTTATATGTGGCATGAGTTTGTGGCACTGCCCTAGGTATAACATCCCAGCATATGCATTAAGACAACTTCTAGTGGACAGTGGATATACTGAGATGCAAGTTTCAAGCTTGAAAATGTGGTGCTCACAAATAACATATGAAGCACTAAAGCAATCGCTAAGGCTAAGTACAGGTACTGTGTGAAATGGGAATGATGAGGAAGGAATTTGAAAGTGGGATTAACTTACACACAAACCCCTGATTTTGTTTGGGAGGGTATGTATGATTGAAACTCCCTGGCAAGATTTTATGAGCTTGGAGATTCTGAGTTGTTTAGGCTTTCCAAAGCTTCACACTCCCCTAGCTTCTATGGTCTCAGTGGTCTGGGTTTGATTCTATGGCTGGTGATTCAATATCAATTCCGGCTGAGTACCCGTAAGACAAAAAGAAGATCATTCTCCTCCAATGTTGCTATCAAATTTGATGTATTCCCTAGCATAGCCAACAAAGCTTCTGCAAACCAAATGCCCATTATTGCATAATTAAACTAATGAAAGGAATGCACCAGACCATGGAAAATTTAAAAAGTACCCCTGTAGTCCATGCTTCAGGTAGGTAGGCATAAATCGTACACCACACAATTGATGACTATATTGGGGCAAAGAATTTGTGTTTACATAAAGCATAATCGATGCTTAATTCTAGCATATCATCAGTTCAAGACACCAGTAACATGAAAACTGCCTTGAAGCTTATATTTGACCTTGAAAATAAGAATTTCTTATGACAGACTGTAACATGTGAAGAATACAAGACAAGCACGAATGCTAACAATTAAGACATTAGACCTATCAAGTAGACTGGTACTCTTTTCAAAAAGTTTTCATATATATAGAAAACTGTCTCAAACAATTGATAACTACAACTGCTCCCAAACAAAACTGGAAACTTGCATACGGTAGTTTCCCTGAAAGGAATACTGGCATCAATGATACATTTATCAGTCCTCAGTTTAGATTCAACGATATTAAAATCATCTTTAACTCTGTCATCCTATGTGACATTTTCACTCTCAAGCTTTGGCTTCGTCCGAATATCGGCTGCCACTAGAGCACTGTTATTTCCAATCAGGGCAGTCTGCAGTGCCTCCTCGCTCCCTTCTACGCTCTGATACCCGGCCTCGGCTAAGCTATCCTCCAAAAGGTAAGCTGAGGTAACCTCTTCCCTCATAACTTAGTATCTTACCAACCATTCCACCATTGCCATTTTTGCTATTCCCTTCATGGCAATCAAATTTGGTTTTCTCCTCAGGGCGGTTTCCTGTAATCGGCCAGCTTCTAAAAACCTATTGTTGCGGCATCGTCAGCTGGGCATCTATCTCTAGTTGCTGGCTAGCCACGACTGCTCAGGAACCTTAGAGTACGACTTCGGCTCCTCCAAATCCTCCACTCTGCAAGAGACCACTGCAAAAAGAAACAAGAAGACAATAGACACCAAAGTGAACCAAAGGAAGAGCTGGTAGGGCAATCGAAGGAGGGAAATAGGCGGGTTGAGTGAAAGCGCGTACCTGATCCAGCAACAGTTGCCTGGTCGAGCAACAGTTGATTCGGCTGTGCCATGCACTGACAGCTGCAGCCCCTGCATGCAGAACACCTGCCTGCTAATACGCCCAAACCAAAATTGCAAACAATACAAACTACAAACAATCCAAACTAATGCTAAGAAACGCTAACATTAAAACACGAAATCCTCTGACAGTCAGCAAAAATAAACAAGCCTAAGGAAAATAACCTAAGCTCCGAACTCTCCCGCCTCGGGAAGAGGCCAAATAAGATGGCAAACCTGAGCACTTTGGTCATCTTGGCACAGAGCATTTTAAAACCTTGCTCTAACAAACACATTCTCCGAAATAGCACTTGGAATTAATGCTAAATCAACCAAAACGGATTAAAATTTGATTTCCTACATATTACAACACCCAATGCATCAAAAATTAACCAATGGATCATAGACAACCAACAAACTAGGTGCAACAAGGATCCACAGATACCTTGGAATAAGAATGTTTATATTTAATTTGCCAGCACCACATGACATCGTCACTAATTAGCGTCACAGTATCCAAAAGCTTTTATTCAACTAACCTCGTAAAGATCAATTTCCTCATCTGGTGGAAAACCAGCCATCCCATTCAGCTTTGTAATAAATTCTATTGGCTTGCCCAGAGCCTTGACAAAAAGCCTCCCAACATACCTGAAAGACAATATTCTATTCGGCTGAAATAAGGCAACTAAATTCCGATAAAAAATCCATATTTGGAAAAGTATATGAGTGGAAATAAAATGCACATTGCATACCATTGTGAGAACAATTGAATTTTTCAACCAGTTTGGATTTCCAATGAATGAACCTGCAAAGAACAATCCACCGGCCTCATCAAGAGACTGGTCCTTATAGATGAAGCATAATAAGGCGGGTGTGCCCCAGCTACTTCCGCCTAGACCAATTTGAGGTATGGCTGCTACTCAGTGCTCGATCCGAACCAGAATTGCTGCAATTGACCTGTCTACATCAGTGACTTGTTCTGCTGGGCATAAAGGTCAGAATTCTGGCCAATATTTTCGGTCAAACTGTTCTCTAGTCACTGAGCGCTTCTCACTATTCTGATAACCCACAGGCTCTGCTCGGGCCAGGACCGCTCGCTCCCTTCTGCGCTCTGATACCTGGCCTCGGCTAAGTATCCTCAGAAAGGTAAGCTGAGGTAACCTCTGCCCTCATAACTTAGTATCTTACCAGCCATTCCGCCATTGCTATTTTTGCTATTCCCTTCATGGAAATCAAATTTGGTTTTCTCCTCAGGGCGGTTTCCTATAATCAGCCAGCCTCTAAAACCCTATTGCCGCGGCATCGTCAGTTGGGCATCTGTCTCTAGCTGCTGGCTGGCCACGACTGCTTAGGAACCTTAGCGTAAGACCTCAGCTCCTCCAAATCCTCCACTCTGCAAGAGACCGCTGCAAAAAGAAACAAGAAGATAGTAGACACCAGAGTGAACCAAAGGAAGAGCTGGTAGGGAAATTGAAGGAGGGAAATAGGTGGGTTGAGCGAAAGCGGGTACCTGATCCAGCAACAGTTTCCTAGTCGAGCAACAGTTGATTTGGCTGCGCCATGCACGGACAGCTACAGCCCCTGCATGCAGAACACTTGCCTGCTAATACGCCCAAACCAAAATTGCAAACAATAAAAACTGCAAACAATCCAAACTAATGCTAAGAAACGCTAACATTAAAACATGAAATCCTCTGACGGTCAACAAAAATAAACAAGCCTAAGGAAAATAACCTAAGCTCCGGCCTCTCCCGCCTCGGGAAGAGGCCAAATAAGATGGCAAACCTGAGCACTTTGGTCATCCTGGCATAGAGCATTTTAAAACCTTGCTCTAACAAACGCATTCTCCGAAATAGCACCTGGAATTAATGCTAAATCAACCAAAACTGATTACTATAGTCCCTGGCCATTGCCAGATGGCAGGGACTAATAAGGCAATGATAACCTAATCGAATGAAAAAAAATGATTATTACTTCAACTATCTCTATCAATTGTGTCACACCGAGTTAATAGTGGTAATAGAACGAGGGAGATAAGTTAATACTTTTTGTTATTTTAGACCAAACCAAACCCCAAAAAAAAATTCCCACAAATATATATATTAAAACCTATTTCTTAGATCGTTTTGGAAATTTATTTCGTTCATTATTACATTCTTTCAGAGCAAGTATGACTATGGAGGTGAGCTCAAATGATCCATTATTGGGTTATATATACTAAAACCCATTAATTAGATTAGTTTAGATGTTTATTACCATTTTAAATGCTCATGCAATTAGTTCTTATAGAGCCAAGGATGGCCGTGAAGCAATCTCAAATGATCGACATTTGGTATTTCTAGTCGAAGGAAAATTAACCCTCAATCCACATTGGCACACACTTCAAACTGATTACATTAAATAAATAATATTGGGTACAATAAAGTGGGTTATATAACCATTGTTAATGGGATTTGAGATTTGGCATATCAAGTAAAAATAACTTCACACATACCTAAAAAAATGTAACAAGGAGAGGGCATTAAAATTTATGTGCATGCAAAACCAGAACTAACACTAAGTAGAACAAACTCATATAAACTCAAATAAAATAAAATGAAAAGCACTAACTAGAACAAACTCATATAAACTCAAATAAAATAAAATGAAAAGCACTAACTAGAACAAACTTGTATCAACTTTTATAAAAAACAATATAAATTTATATGCAATGCCCACCCTCTTTATATTCATGCTTGTAGGCTTTGGCTAGAGCTGACATTTAAAAAATGTTGACATACTTACATTACATTTAATATCGAATGTCTAAACATATCCCCTGTACTCGGTTGTAGAGCGCCTCTTGGTGCAATAATGAAAGAGAGGTTTCTTTAGTAAGATGTTAATTCATTTTTCTAACTAGTTAATCAAATTTCTAATGGTATAATCAACATAGATTAATCTTAACTCTAAATTTACCAAGTGTGGAGAGAGATCAAATTTCTCAAATTGCAAACCTCTTTTTGAGTGCTAAACTTGAGAAAAGGTTTGCACCTTGAAAGATTTGATTCCTCTCACCTCTATGTTGTTTGAACAACACACTAATAAAATGTTATATATATATATATATATATATATTTTACTTTATAATATATATATATATATATATATATATATTAATAATACTTTGTTGTTTATATAATATATACTTATATGATATTGAAACATGTTATTAATGATTCATATTCTCCACATTTAAAAGTGAATACATGCTCAATATTTGTAAGTAGAAAACATATATCCATAGGATATCTCTCTCTACACACACACACACATTGAATTGTTTTTGTTTGGCATTATTATATTTTAAAATGTTACATTTCAACTCCATATAAAACATTGAAGGAATTACAAATCTCTCTTATAAGTTGAATTAGAAAGCACCTATTAATGGAATAAGAACTCTCTCTCTCTCTCTCTCTCTCTCTCTCTCTCTCTCTCTCTCTCTTATATATATATATATATATATATATAATATAATGTGTTAAATATTTTATTCGATAGCATTGAAATATTTATTTTTAACCTAAATTAGATTTATTTATTTTTTATTAATATTTTTAATGTTATATATCAACTCCATGTTAAGAATGACATAATTATGCATCCTCTTACAATAAAAATGAAAATATACGTTTTTTTAATTAATTTAAATTATTTAATTTATATATATATATAATATATGGATATTTAATATGGAGATTGAATATTTTATTTATGACTAACACTAAAATATTTTTTCTTATCAATATATTTTTGTTTTAAATATTACATGTTAGTTTAACATTTAATGAATTACACATCATTAATATCAATAATACTAGCACATCCACAATAATAAATGTGCTTGATATACACCGATAAGCATATATCAATAATCTACCATTGTTAGTGAAGGAATACATTAGCCAAATGGATGAAATAAACAACCTGTCAAGAAAATATGCGATTAGGCCACCCACATATAAAATCTACTTATATTCATGTTTTTGTGTTGCGTTTAGTGATTGGCATGCATAACTTTTTAACTATTGTAATAATAATTAATCTAAATAAGCTTGTGTACCCTTAATGCATGCAATGTAGTTTGATCAACTTTGAGTTTGACAAAATAGGCCCATATCTCTGCGGGTACTCTAACGTTGTGATAATTTCCTACTGCTTTGGCATTTCATCTTTTACTTATATGCGTTGATGCTTTCGTTTCTATGCATAACAAATAATTTTTTCTTAAAATACCTATCTAATTTCTTGGAGATCAAACTAAATAATTTTACTGCTATATGCTTATTCCAACCATTTTTTAATATAATTAATTAAACAGAACATACATGACCCTTGTGGTGCAGGTAAATTCTCAGTGCGGACACAAACAATTCCTCTAGCCTGAGAGAGTGAGTCTAGCCACAAACAAACAATCTATGGAAAATATCCTTAAGCTAGAATCAATTAAGAGGGCCTACCTCTTAGAATGCTATTCCGCTTGGTGATGATCTTGCTTCCTCACTCCAGCTATCTTTCTTTTCCTTCCTTCGAATACCTGAAACAAGCAAACAACAACAACAACAAACGTGATAGCATACAATATTGTATTCAACCTATTTAATAGGTCAAGAAACATTAAGCCATAAATATGTAAAATGACACTTCATGTAGGAAATCAATTGATAGTTTCATTTATATAAATCAAAAAGAGATTACAACGGGTGCCTTGACGTTGTTGGTCTCCTCCGATGTATCCGAGTTCCCACACTTCTGCTAGCACTTCATGGATAGCCCTAACAATGGAAGTTTTAAGGCCTCTTTCCCTCTAGTCTAAAACCAAACCAAAATCACACTATTCTCCCTTAAACATACACTAGAAATCTACAAGCTATATATGACTTGCTAGTTATTCAAACTTGCTCCAAAACTCCAACTAGCTTTTGCTTAGGAAAAAAGAGAGGTTTATATAGCTTGGATGGATGGGATATGGTTACTCTCATCATGGGAGAATGTCTTATCTCTTAATTTTGTTCCATCCAGGATCCCAAAATAATTTCCTCGGCTCTATCCGGCCCAAACATCTACCATAATTTTGTTACAAAGCTTCTAGACATGGAAGCTTCAGATCCTTATTTAAAAAACCTTCCAAAATAGGATTGACGCAACTGGAAAAGGGCCTAGTCGCTCCACACGATGCAAGGGCTAGTTTTAATCTCTGCAAATTGGCACAAGGGGGAAACTGGTCAGTAGCGTCGGTCTTGTAAACTGGGATAAAAGGAAGATTCTTGGGAAATGTGCAAAGGGGAATTATTCTGCTTATGAAGAGGGACATACTGGGAGTTTCTTCATGATGGGAAAGCATGTTAGATACACTATAGAGGTCCTCCAGGATCGTAGATGGGTAGTACAGGGACAGTGACAAGATGTTGTGTAAAAGATGACCCCTAAAGCGTGAAGGCCACACTGGAGTGATGGGTGAAATGCTTTACAAGTGGAAGTAGGGAGCCAGAGTCCGTCATCAGAAAACCTACAAGCAAGCACATTGTTGAAGGCCCCGAAAATCGGGTCTACAACAAAGGGGATACCATCCCGGTCCAGACCTTGGTTGGCAGCTCCTTATCCGTTTGGTATAGTGGGTCGGACTGGGGATATGGGACCAGTTTCCCAATTCAATGTGTGTGTGTGAGAAAGATGGGTGTTTATGTTCTAAATGGAATACTTCTATTCTAATTCTAATCTAATGCTATGCTGTTGTATTCTAATAAACATAAAAACATCAAAATTTATGCTAACCCG
>APFE030838724.1:0-31534 GCA_000404065.3 Pinus taeda
ATATAATGAAAAATCAAGCTGGTAGTCTCGGTTTTGAGATCCAATGGGAAATCTCTGTGTATATGTGTTATGCTCTCGCATTTTTATTTTTTCTGTGATTTAGAATTTGTATGCAGGTAATTTCTGTACGGGGTTAAAACCTACAGCCCGGACCCCGTAGAGGGGGGCTACCCAACCCCTCTAACCCCCCTTTTCACTAAGTGGGTTAGTCGTGGAAAGAATATAACACAACCCAACAATCGAAGCCTTCACAAAGCTATGTGGAATCATGAACAGAGTTTACCAAACGGGACGAACTAATTGGGACTTGTGTGTGTCAATGGTCAGATGTGCTTATAGGGCCATGTGCAGAAACCTGAGCATGGAGAAGGTTCTGAAGACAACAAGTAGAGTAAAGGTCGTAGTTTTAGGAGAGAATCCTCACACAATCACTCCCATAATTGTGATAGTACACAAGGATCAGAGTGAAGAGATTATGCAGTTGTGCAAGGACAAACATATGCATATTCAAGAAACCATTTACCAAGGGAAAATTGAGCTTCGTGACCTCAAAGAAGATCGGGTACTACTGAAGCAGAAAAGCATATTAATGGATGAGTATATTAGAAAAATGGAACCCAAAATCTTACAAGCATTACGCATCAACAATAGGATGGGGCCAAGTATGGGAAACCCTACCACCACACTAGAAGATTATTTCTAGGAGTTTTTAGCTATACTACCATGGTTGCGACCGCCTCTTATCAGGCAAAGCAACCAAGGAAGCGCCCTGCATAAGGAACAACGCGAGGCGTTGATTGGCGCAAGGGTAACTAAGGAAGGCCCACGGACTAGGCCAAGAGGTGACTTGAAGCCTTACACTAGTAGTGCAACCACCTGACTATCTGTAGGAAACAGAGTCTCAGTGCTCCAACTATTTGAAAGAGAGCATTGGACTATAAAAGAGTCTGCATGGGACCTACGCGATCCAAAAGTTGCATGTAAGATCATTGTGACGCATAGATCGTGTTTGTACACAAGGGACTACGTTCCTGTGCGGATATGATTGAAAGTGACCATTGGTGTCACTATTCATGATAAGATGTCCAACTTAATGCAACGAGGATCGGACAACAGATAATTAAGATACGAAGCCAGAACTAGATTTGAAATGATCTACTGCCAATATAGCATTAATGAGCAAAAAAAGGGGGGAACGGTCGAATTTGAATTCCGGCAAGCCTATAAATCCTAGATGGTCATCCACCAAACAACCCTTGGCATCTTGAGAATTTAGTTATTGCACATGGACTTTACGACTTTAGAGGATTTGACAGCAAGTTTAGTATTTGAAGCATTACCAAAAGGGACACAGGACCTTCTAAGCAGAGCAATGTCGACCACCAAAGAAGCCACACCGAGCCCTATGTCACCGATGGGGAATGCGACAGAAATTCAAAAATCACCCCAAACATCAAGGCCCAAAAAAGATCCATAGGTTGTAGGACCAGTCCATATGTCCCCGTGCAATCTGCGGTTCAGAAACTTGTCAATGGAAGAAAAGGGGAAAATAGTTAATATTGAGAGTGATGATGAGGAGGAGAATCCCCCAACCTTTGTAGAAGAGATGGAACCAAAGGAAGAGATGGAATAATACATCCAACCTGTCCACACCACAACAAAGCTGCCCAAGTATGTCCCTCTGCAGAAAGGGAGGGTAAAGGTACCTAAAGATTTGGATGTTGTTAAAAGCTCGCTCCACACCCCGTTCCTCCCCGCGGGAGTTCTATTTGAAGGTTCGGCTATGGGCCGCGTACCTACTATGAAGTTTGAAGACTGGGACCTCATGGATAGTGAGAAGCTCCATCATTTGCAAACTAGACAGTTGATGGAACAAAGCATGGATGGGGCAGTTACAACACTACAACCACGAAAATGGTTGCGTAGCATGGAGGAGGTTGTGCTGCTCCACCTCCTATCGATACCACACTTTCATAGGGCACCAATCATGATATTTGTCATCAAGAAACTAATTTTCCTAGTGCATGATGGGTACTTGTGGCTGGAGGAGCCCATTTCCATCACAGCGGAGCTCATTCATAGGATTTCTCGACTTCTATGTACGGGAAGGGACCCTGCAGAAATAGTTGGCGTAACTAGAGACTTGGAAATTGTAGAGGCCATGAAAAAGAAGTATAAGTTGGAGAAAAAGTAGAGGGGTTACATTATTACTATCATTTAGGACAAAGGGGTTTGTGTCGCTACCCAGTTGTTGGCAGCGAAAGTGATGAGAAAATGTCATGGCAATGAGACACTAGCAACGGTCATCGCACTGGCTGAGCAACGCACAGAAGGGGTATGGTTCAACTGGGTGCAGTTCCTCTGTGAGGAGTTCCTGATGAGCTATAGGGAGGCCTAGGAGTAGGGTAAGAACTTCCACTACGTGTGGTTGCTCTTATTCATCCTATTGGTTACAGGATAATTGCCTAAGGATAGTCAGTTTCCTCCCCTTGACTAGGACTAGCCAGAGGTAGCAAAATACTCATTGCCATGGGCGATGAAGGATGCCACGTGAATCTAAGAAACCAAGATCCTCTGGGTACTTATAGAGGCAAGCATACGACTATGGATCAACAAATGGCTGTCCCTATCCCCCTTGGTATATGATATTTTGAGGAGCTTTGCAAACTTTAAAGCAAATATGCACAATGTGTATATCAGGACGCGAAAGGATCCGGAGCAAAAGTGGACCACGCTCCCCTTCATCGCAATGGATGATGCTGTTTTCATGGTGCTTGACACATGGCCACCAAAACGAAATGCACTAGATGTGGAAGTGCATGATGAGACGAACATTTGGAAACAAAAGGTTGCCTCCAAGATGCTAGCACAACAAAAGCGGAATCAACAGCTAGCTGAAGAAGTATGGGTGTCCCGAGAGGTAAAGAAGGCCACCACAAAAAAGGTAGCAATAGTAGGGGCCACTACGATGTAGGAAGAAAGAGGCCAAGACCTAACCATATCACAAGGGACAGGTGATACAACGGATGACGCGGACCCAAGCACGACCTCCACATAATTGAACCGACCACAAAGGACAGAACGAACAGGGCCACGAAAGAAGACCAAGGCTTCCAAGTTGGATGGGGAGCCTATTACATTGAATGAGGGTGACCTATATGACATCGGTGACATAGTTCACAAAGTCACTAGGAAGGCACTCCACGACGGATTGACAGAGTAGCAGAATGTGTTCGGGGTGCTCAAGGCACAACTCTAGGAACTTCAGGTGTGGGCTCCACAACAGGGATTGGTAGCTGGGTCTATGGGAACATAAAAAACTGAGCTCACAACAGTTAATATACCTCTCCAAAGGGTTCCCAATAAGCCAAAAAATCACATCATTCCAGCAATGCAGGAAGAGGTAAGGTAGTTTCACATAGACGAGAACTAAAGATGGAATATCGTAATGAGTGTTGAAACTAGGATTCCATCGATCCAGATAGAACCCTTGGGCAGCCGTAAAATATGGATTGCTACTAAACACCAAGTCACAATCTAGAAGATTCTCAAAACAAATGTTGTAGAAACCCTTTCCATAGATAGAGGAAATAAAGGCACCCTTCATCATAGGATTCTAGTTCTTTGCAATCAACACCTTAACTATATGAGTGGAGGGCCAGAGGCCCATGAACTACTCAATAAGGACTCTTTTTGCTGGCTGCAGAGCCCTAGAGTGGGCTTGAGGGCGACATATTTCAATCTTAAGGATCTCATGAGCCTTCTTCACAAAATTAGAATCCCCCTACTCTCTGAACTTAGGGGTAGAGCCACTAGAGTATTGGAAGTTTCAATTTATGCTTGGAACGACACTTATGGAGGATGTGAAAACATAGTCTCTGACCTAGGAGTTGAAATTTCAGAAGACTACATAGACCAGGACAATGTCACACCAAGGTAGAGGTAGCGATGGGAGAGGAAATGGGACCTGCCTAATAAGGTAGAGACAAACCACGGGAACCCAGCCACTAGCCAAATGATAAGAACAATGCCAACCCAATAAGAGGCTGAGATGAAGCAGGGGAGGAACTAGGGGAATAGGAAAAGTTGAATTAAATTGCAACACACACAGCCAACAGGGAACCACTGACATGAGATTGAGGGGCCAAGCTGACTAGAGGAGCATAGACCCACCACATGGAACTAGCGACCAAGAGTAGTAGACCAACAACCATTAGGTGAAGCCGCTATGGGACGTAAAATCGTGATCTCAATCCTAAAACCTGCATCCAATTTAGTCTATCTTTAGTTATCCTTCACCATTATTTATTTTCAAACATAAGGTTGTGCTAGTCAGCTGAGTCAACTAGCTCCTCCAACATCTCCCCCACCCTCAAATATATGACAAGCGGAGAGCGGAGAATGTCACGAATGATGGCCTTTTCTAAGAAATAAGTATGGGAATTTTGTTGGTCTCTCATCTTGGTCCACTTGAGGTAGGATTCAAAATAACTTTCCCATGTATGTTCCTCAACCTTCACCTATTTGATGTTATGTATGTGTAATCCCAATTCTATTTTGTCAAAGAGGTCAAATATTGTTTTAGTTAAGGGTTCGACTATAATCTCTTCTTCATCACACCCGACCTTTGATTTTTCTATGGAGAAAACATATCAAAATTCCTATTTTTTGAGGTAATCAAGAAGCTCAAAGTAACAAAAAACAATTTTAGGTATAAGAGGGATATCATCCAAGGTGTAGGGGGTATCAACTGAAATTTAAAGCAATATTTTCAGTAAATCGGTGACCTCTATGATTTTTATAGAAGTGGAATTAATTGTTTTGTCATTATTGCTTGATTGATACCCTCCAAATTGTCTCCTCAATTGTCACCATACATGTGCATGCCTTTTACTCATCACTTTTCCTACATAGTGGATAGTAATTGTGAAACAAAATTGAAATAACCTCTACTAATCACTTGACGATAGTGGTATGTGAGGAACATGTAACTTATTAGAAAGAGACAACCATAATTCATTACTTTGGCTAATGGGTCCCTCTACTTTTCTTTTGCGATATATTCTATCATAGCTATATGTCGGGTTGTAAGACATGAGTGCTTTTCTGGAGCTACATGCAAATGAAGAGTTAATGCTTCCTTTCTAGTTAACTGAACTATCGAATCATACTCGATTTGCTTGTTCTGTGAGATTCTTCTTTCATGATCTAAGTCAGTTCTTCCCTTATATTCTATATGTTGTTCCTCTTTATATTGTTTTCATTCCGAACACTATTTCTCCCTAAGGAGATTATGAATATCGGGCTCCCGCTCCATAATGTTGTTTTAATCTAGTTACCTAAGTAATTGTTCCAATTGTTTTTCGTATTGAACCAACAATTATGTTAGTGATATATATAATGAATTTCTAATTAATTTGATTGAATTATTTTTAAAACGCAAAAACGAAAAAAAAAAAAAATGAATAACTAAACAAAATTTAATTAGCTTTATTTTTTTAATAGTTTAGTTCTTTACATATTAATTGGCTACATTTTTCATCCATAGTCCTATGGCTAACCCATGTTAAATATTACTAAGAAATATATCTCTTAAGACATGCATCATTAACAAGTGATTTGAAAAGATGCCCTTAAAAAGTCTTCAATTTTATAACTCTTGAAGGTTTGATGTCCTCAACAACAAATGGTCCTAACCACGCAATTTCAAGCTTCTTCATCTTGCCTTTAACTTTAATGTCATATAGTATTATGAGATTACCAACTTGAAAATTTTTAGCCTGAAGGTTCCTATCATACGATGTTTTTTTATGTTTCATGTTGACCTGTTGATGGTGAAGGGTGAAAAATCAATCTTCCTCTAGTTGGTGTAATTTTTTGAGTTGCTCCATTTGTAACTTTGTATTATATTTTAGTATAGTCAACACGCTATGTGGGTTTGATGAATAATGAAATAGTACAATTGCTTCTTGACCAAATTAAGTTTAAATGATGTTGTTCATGTTGGTCATTTATACGTTGTACAATAAGCTCATAGAATATTTGGATCCTTCTAATCCGATTCATCGCTATCGACATTACATATTTTCATTAAACCTTCATTTATTGTTTTGTTAAACGAATCCACAACACATTTAGCTTGTGGGTGGTATGAAGTGGTCTTATGGTGTTCGATCATAAATTTCTTTTTTAGTGCTTGGATTGTACCATTTATAAAATGGGTTCCTCTATCACTAATAAGAACTAAATGAAAGCCAAATTGTGTTACTAATTTTTTATATATCAATTTTGTTGCAAGTTCTTTAGTGCAAGACCTGACTGACTCAACTACTACCCACTTCATTATATACTAGTATGCAATTATTATATATTTCTCTCATGTCCTCTTACCACTTTTGGGAAATGGGGTGACAAATTCGATCGCCCATATCTCAAAATTTAGTGAAGCGATAATTGGGTGCAATGGAATTTGGTGTTTCAAAGAAGGATGACTTGTTCCTTGAAATATACCACATTTTGTACATATTTTTGACAATCATGGAATAGTATTAGCCACCAGAGTCCTTATTGCATTATCTTTCATGTAATCATTTCTCCTTAATAGTGTACTCTATCTCCCCCATTGTTTGCTTTGATAATGATTTCTTCCCTCTCATGTTATAAATCACATCTATAAAGTATTTCAACGATTCCCAACTTATATAATTAATGTATATGGTTTTGGTTTTATAGCAAGTTCCTATTTCTTCTTATCTAATAAACTGTTAGGTGCTTTCATGGTATGTAAGAGTTCTACAATTTTAGCAAGTTGAAATGGAATTGATTCAATTTTGAGTATATTTGTATTTGAAAGGTCATCATCCATATCGTTCATTTCCTCATAAGCCTCAATTCATGATACATGGTTAGGTCCGACAACTTGTTTTACTGGTCATACAATAACTTTGAATTTGAGTTCTTTGAATAATAATAACTATTGACATATTTAACCAAAATGAAATAGTTTATTGACAAAGTATTTAAACACTTTGTGATCAATGTGAAATATGAATGGGTTGGCCAAAAAGTAATGTCAAATTTTTTTGAATGTGAAAATCATAGCTAGAGCATCACATTTTGTTATGGTTCAGTTTCGTTTAGCTTTGTTAAGCATTCTATTGGCGTAGGAATTTGGACAGTATATTAGTTCCTCATCAGGTTGTGTTAATGCTACTTTGACTGCAACATTTGATGCACCAAAGAGTATGTGATATTATTTGGACCAGTCAGGAAACTTAGTAATTGGAGCTTCAACTAATTTGTTTTTTAATAATTGGAATGAATCATCACATTCATTAGAAAAAATTAAAGGAACATCTTTCGATAGAATATCGATGATTGTAAATGTGATGCTAGAATAATGTCGAACGAATTTTCTATAATATCCGACATGAACTAAACATATATTTCTTTACTTTGGTTTACAAGAGGCTTAAAATCTAAGATTAATTTAATTTTCACCATATCTACTTTTATCCCTTCCTTTGAAACTGCATGGCCCAACAATATTCTACTAGGTGTTGCCAATATATATTTTTTTATATTCAAGGATAGATGTATTTGATGAAATTTCTCAAGCATCAATCTTAGCCATTGAATATGATGTTTTAGTAATGTGTACACTATCAAATTATAGAATTAACTACCACTTGAAAGTTAAAACATCCTCAGTGAAATACCAAGGCTCGCCAATTACAACTCATTTTCTGGAGTTGGCATCAAATTCAATAGAATGTTTCCTAGTAAAGAGGGTGTGGGATCCCCAAAACTATCTTCTCTTTTAATAGTGTCTAAGCATCCTCCTCTAAAAAGGTGACTTAACTCATACATAATTTTACTAAGATCATACATCTAGGGCGCTATCCTAGGGATTATATATATAAAAAAAAATAGTCTTCTATCTAAAAAAGACCATGGATGCTCACTTATTGAGAAGACTTCTAGTAATCTTCAAATTATCCATTCATGTACGTCATTCAGTTCGATAGATTTACCTAGAGTTGGGCACAATTCCTTTAAATTCCTCTTGATTTCTTGGGGCGTAACCAATACTTGTATTGAATGAAGGACTTGGAGAGGCACAGAGAATTCCATCGGTAAGAATATCCAATGTGAGAAAACTACATATAAAATTGGTATGTAGGTAAATGGTAGAGAAAAATGTAAAAGATATATAAGGGAGTAAAGAGCATGAGAATGTGAGGAGACAAATATAAGGACCTCTAGAGTGGATATTAGAGAATGTGAATCGGTAATAGATATGGATGTTAAATAGGGACAAAAGATGTTAAGCGAGACAAAATCCAAGGAGGGGTCCATGTTGAAGGGAGTGGTAGCCTTTCAAAGAAAATTTTTCTTATCAACCAAAACCTATATGATTTTCCCCTTGGGAAAAGTCTCGAAACATAAAATATCAAATGGAACCATGGATGTCAAGTTCCCTATAGGATATTTGCAGGGGGAACGTGCCTGCATTGTTAGAGAAGTATGAGGCGACCTCCAAATTTGAATCCCCTCAAGGGGGTCAACTGAATAATCACCTACACCCTCTAACATAATACAAGTTTCAATATGTGATGGTATAAACCTTGAGATATAGGAGACAAATGGTGTAATACTTTCGATCTTTTGGCCCTAAAACCCGTATCATATCGAAAACCCTTGAGCTCGAAAAAAAAACATTTAGATTTAGTCTTTGATTAATATATAGTTATGAGAAAATTTGTAACTATTTTTATTGGCACACTCTTACTAATTAACTAAATTACTCTTTTGATACAACAAGAATAGTCCTACTGAAGATACGATGGAGGCGATTCAAGGGTTTAGGGTTTCAGCTGGTCCGATTTGCGCAGACGCAAGCCCCAAAGACTCGTTCGGATGTGGATCGACCAGAAGCCTGACCGTAGGATTTCCAGCAAATGCTGCTTCCCTCCGGCATAGGGCTGGATCCGTTGACGGCAAGAACCCTCATGACTCGAACCACAGGAAACAGAGGCTGGAGCATCCATTCGTTGTCTGGACGTAGATCTGTCTTGATACGCTCCCTCTCACAACCGCTCTGCTCAAGACTGGCAGATCCGCCTCCGATTACCGTCAACAGAGGCGTATGACAGATCCCAGACCCCATTTTGATCTGCTGGGGATCCAATTTGCTGATCTAGGGCCGTTTTTACAAGGCATGGTCGAAGACAAGGTATGGGGTGAGAGTATGGACCTGTACCCTTGGTATCTTGAGTTTTCTCTTCTTTCTTCAGTACAGACCAGGGCCTTTACCATCTTGAAGCATCTCTCCAACAGAGGGCTTTTAGGCTGCGACCTACAAACGAGAAATAGCTCCCTCAGGAACCCCGATCTGGGAAACGGCTCATCAGATTCGGTCGAATACTGCAGAATAGGAGCGGATCTATCAAATCCGGTCAGATCCAGACAGAAGCAAAACAGAACTCTGTCAGATCCAGAACACAAAGCAGACACAGCGGATCTGAAGCAAATTTCTATCAGATCAACAGAAGGCAGACACGTTTGTGTGCAGATCTGGGACCGGATGAGTGTATTGGAGCTAAAAAAAGAGATCCAGGACAAAATAGGGACTCCAGTTGCATTACAAATCCTAATATTTTCTGGGCACTACTTGCAGGATCAACATACACTCCAGCATTACAGGGTGGCAAAGGACTCAACTATTACCCTCAATCACCGACTACGAGGTGGATCTAAGGGAGATACCTCAAATCCTATAGGTACCTACCGAGATGCAGCCAAAGGAAAGAACCTCCAAAGGGGAAAGAAGCTACAACTGATAATGCACCCCCAGGGCAGTACATTGTGGATCAAGTGCCAAAAAATCTATCCATCTCGCTGGATTTACCAGAGGTAAAATACATATTCTCAGATCTATAGAAAAACACTGTTATTTGTAGATTTAACGGCTTCTGGCCTAGAACCGATGCTTTGTACCAATGGATCTACACGGTTTGGACAAAAAATTGTCAAATAAAACTATGCTCAAAGGGGTTTTTCATAGTAACCTTTCTCGCAGAAGAAGAAAAGGAGAAAATCCTCAATGAAGGGCCATGGTTTTGGGGAAATGCGGGACTATTCATTACCACATGGTTCCCAGAGTTTGATGCCAATACTATGGTGGTATCAAGGATTCCAGTATGGGTAAGGTTGCATAATCTTTTGATACATTTTTGGCACTACAAAGCCCTATTAGCTATAGGGAATGCCCTTGGAAGAATGTTAAAGATTGATTCACAGAGACACATAAAAGGAATCTTTACTTTTGCCAGGATATGTGTCGAGGTAGATCTTATCCAAGGACTACCTGAAATCATCATTCTAAATTTCAACAATTCATAGTGGAAACAAACCCTGGACTATGAGAATAGAACATTCAGATGTAGGGGATGTCAACAAACAGGTCATCTGTTCAGTGCATGCAAAAGTCAAAACAAGAGCAAGCCTCACCAAATGAAGCCAAAAGGATGGCAGAACATAGATGACGTCGTAAAGAAGAGAGCAGCAGAAATGAAAGCCTCATCGAGGAAAAAAGATGAAGAAACAGAAGCAGAAGAGGATGATATCACTATAGAGGAAGATGAAACACGAAACCAAAAGGAAAATACAACAGACAACAAGACTTCACAGGTTCAAATGACAAGCATGGACCAAAGCATGGGAGGCACCAAACGGTATCATCACTCAGACACTTCAGACTCAGACAAAGAAACAGGCCCTCAGAATGCTGAAACACAGTTAGTCATGGCCTCGATCGAGCCCACTCAAGGAGAGTGGCGTAAGGTCGAAAAGAAGAAGGGGAGAAAAACTTGAAAAATGGATTTGTTTTTATTCCTTTTTTAGTTTCTCTTCTCTTCTCTGTTCTTATTCTTTGTGCACGATTGTGTGGGGTGCGAAAGCACTCGAGCCCAGGTGGAAACTTACGGAATGCTTCATTGCATCTGCTAGTGTAACTTTTCATTAAATTTTTTAATAAAAGGTTAACGTTATTTTCCTTGGAAAAAAAAAACTAAATTACTCTTTTGGAAATCTTGAAACATGGTTGTGAGCAGGACTGTGGTTTATTTTTACTTGAATTGCACTTTGAATGCATAAATTGATTTACTACCCTAAAAATCCTATCAAACACTTTACATGTTAAACAACTTAAACATATGATTCTTAGGTATATCTATTGGATTTTGGCTAGAATTGAATAGAAAATGTGCCTTTAAATGGGCCACTTCATTTATTTATTACATTATACATATTTTATTAGTGTTTTCTAATTAACTAATGAAATGGTTTTTTTTTTTACGAAATATGGAAATACAAATCCAAGCAAGATTATTATTTCTTGTTATTTAAAATGCAACATTGAATGCATAAATGGATTAAACACCATAAAAAATTATGAGGTACTCCAGCTTTACAAATTATATATTCTAAACTTATGATTCCTAGAAACCTCTACTATATTGTGGGTAAAATCAACAAGAAAAAATGATCAAGAAATTACCATTTAGTTTACTAGCTAGGCTACATATATCTATTCATTATAATTTTATTAATTTATATATAGTTATAAAACATATAATGGTCTCTTTAATCACAAACAAACAAATAATAACTATAATTTAATCCAATGTTTTATAGATGAAAATAAAAATATTAATATAATAGAAAAGCTAATATTAATTTTTTATTTCAAAATTTATAATTTATATAATTTATTTATTTAAAATATAATAACTTAAATATTTAAAAAGGTGTAGTCAAACTTATTGGCACAATGGTATTTTTCACTGCAATTCAATAATACAATTTCAAATAAAATATTCTTATTCTTTTTATTTAAAATACATCTTTGAGTGTATAAATTGATTCGACAATTGATTCCACCTTTGAAAAACCTTTTAAAACACTCAAATTCTATAAATTAAAATACATAAACTCTAAGTTTAAAAAAAAAACTCTCCCACCTTTTAATTGAAATTAATTAGAAAAAATATCGTAGAAAAAGATAATTTAACTTATTAATTAAATTAAGTGTTAAACCGAGAATCTTAAAAATACTAAAAAAAGAATATTAAACTTACCCGTTTTTAAACCTCATTTATATAGCCTATTCATCCATTACTCCTTATGGAAAGTTTAAGATATAACTAAATAAAAAGTTAAAATAATTTATATTTATAAATTGTTTTATTTATTATAAAAATTAATATATTATTATTAAAAAATTAATATATTATTATTAATTATTAATAAATTATTTAAATACCGTTATGATTTATAGAATAATTAAACTAAAAGTTTTCCATTACATTTTAAATCTAAAAAATCACTAACGTTTAATATCAATATTTTAGCTTTGAATATTATATTAGTATTCAAAATCCATGTTCCAATGCCCTCCCAAGTGTCACGATACTAAATATTTTATGTTTTAGAGTTAAAATATTTAAAGTTTATAATAGAAATGGGATAAAATTATTTTAGTCCAATTAAATTATATTTTATTTTATCATAGAAAATTTTGAAACGTTTAGATTGTTGAAATTTTATAAATTAAATTAGAGGGTTCAAGAAATTTTTACATGATGGATGAATTTGATGGAAAATATGTTTTAAAAACTTTCAAAAGACAAAGCTTTCAAAATATAAAACAATTAAACTACAATGTTATAATGATCCATACCTTTACATAATGACATTTAAGCTTCCATGCCTTAAATATATAGAAATCTTTCCATATATAGAATATCATGAATATGTTATCAAAATAGTTTGGATATTAACTTTTCAAACATCTCTCACACATATATATATATTTAGGTAATGTGAGTCCAGAGACATGAGTAATTAACGGTGGCCATTTAAGTTCTAGGGCACACCAGCCCTTAGCATGACTAAATTTTTGTTAATAAAAATGACAATTTCATGACAAAATATCTTAACGGAACACTACACCTTGTCATTATATATTCTAAACTTCCTAGGGTTATAATTAATTTTATGTTATAATTAAAAAACTATAAATTTCCAAAAATAAAATTTTATTTTTCAAAAAATTTATATTCAAGAATATTAATAATTAAAATTCTTAATATGTAAATAATAAAAATTTATTGATGATAGAAATTTTTAGATTACATTTTAGGCCTTATTATTCCCCTTTAATTAATTTAGGGATATATATATATATATATATATATATATATAACATTGAATTCAAACCTTTAATTATATGTTTTGAATGGCCTCCTAAATTAGTTTTTAACATTTTATTACCATGCTTCAACATAATTTGAAAAATATCTATATTAGCTCTCAATTATAATTTTATTTTTACTTGTATCATAAACATTGTGGTAAATAAAAATAGATAATATACTTTTAAATATATTAATAAAAATTACAATTTATTAATTATTAATTAAATATTAATAATAAAGTGAAAATATTATAGTAGTTTATATGTTAAAATTGCATAGAAAATTACTACTAAAAACTAGAAATTTCAAAGCGATGAACTAGTAGGGTGAACAAAGGACCAAAATGCCTAAGGTAATCAAGTGAAAATGTTGTCGGCTGAATTTGTTTATTAAGAATAATGTTATTATGACTCAATCCAAGTGGAATCAACTAGAAATAGCTTCATGAACACGTGCTAAAATTGAGGAAAATATTACTACTATTTTGCTACATGATATTTATAGAAATCCCAAAATTGTGAACTAGTAAACTAATCCAAGTAGCTAAATGATGAATATGATTTTGAAATGTTGTTCTAAAGATGTATATGTTGGCTTGATGTGCCTTGACCCATGTTCAACATTAATTATCCAAGCAAATCCCTTCACTACTAGCCCTTTCGGCATCAATCCACATAGCGTGGACTGAAGTCTCACCAGAAGCAGTATGGGGGGATGTAGGGATCAAGTTTCTACAACCTGAGATGGTAGTGATGTCACTTTATGCTGTAACTCTTACTTCATGCACATCTATAAGATTTTCAGGGCTTATCGATATACTTTTATGATTCATCTTTGAGACCTTCGCGAAGGTCTGCGGTCATCCTTCACGTACCCTAAGGCAAGTTAGACACTTATGCACCTCTGTGATTTCTCTTACTATTGTATTTAGCCAAATTAGCTTAAGTAGTGGATAACTTCACCATACATTACGATTATCTACGTGCAAACATATATTCTCACTTGTGTTCATATAACAAACTAAAACACATAGATTCACGCATCAATACAACATTAAATCATAAACCCAGTATTCAACATAACATAATTGCTTGCATTCATAACAGAAGTAAAATAGCTCATACACAAGTAATTCCAGAATAATTCTCTTCATTGATGTTGAGATCTCCTTTACACACTCTAACTACCATATGCACATAGTTGTAGGGGTCCACACACTCAGCTGCAGAATTCTACCTTAGGCCTCTTCGCACACAACTACAAAGCCTCTATCCTAAGATTCTTTACTCTTAGCTCTTACAGACCCATTCCCTTCATCAAAATCAAATATGAACTAAAGATTTCCTTAGACTCTTCTAAGACTTCCCTTTTTATACAATGTCATGGTCCCCAGACCAAGGGTGGCTCTCATAAAGCTTATGCAAGTTACTGACCTTAGGGGACCTGCTCCTAATAGACCCCCAACACAAATCTAGTGGCTCACCCCTGACCCACTCTGTTGGCATAGAGATCATGTCACGAAGGCCTCCGAGCTCCACCTGTACTACTACAACCACAATGGTACACTACGTGACTTCCTGCTTAACCTGCTCGACCAGCTACTCCGTCGTTAGTCCTGTGCTATTTGCTTATATTTTCTGCTATGTTGCTTGCATACTGGCCAATTTTTCTTTGATGGAGGCCTTGAGCACATAAGGTTCATATAGCCAAGGCCCCAATCTAGCCTTCAGTATTTCCTCCTTGCACTGTGCTACGTCTACCTATTCCTTTAGTGCATGCGCTTCTCCAGCTTCGCCAACCTCTGTGTGATGGTGATGGTGCACATCACTTTGACCTCATCATATCTCTATTGTAGTTCCCTTAATTTTGTTTCTAGACATTGTATCTTGGGATCTTCCTACAGGATGGTAACTATTTTGAGTGACTGCTGCAAGAGCAAAGTGCACTCCTTCACTGTGGCATCTACTGTAGCAGCTTCATCCTTGACAGCTGCCTCACACTGCTCTCTGACTTCTGGTGGAGTCGAAGTTTCGGCCCTCAACCCGAGCTCCATGATCTTAAGGTTCATCTCAAACTGAACCTTAGCCAACTTCGTCCTTGCATCAATCACTCTTGCATTGAGCATGTGAATTCTTGCATCGACTCGCGCATCTTATGGGATATTTAGCTCTATAACGGTTCTCAACCGTCAGCTATTGTGGTTGTGGTGCCCTCATTCTTCTCTATGATATTCTTAAGGAGATCAAGCGTGGACATCTTGTCAAGAAACATTTGGGCATTGTTAACCTTCTGCTTGATCTATGAGGATCTTGTAAGATCAGTTACATAGGTTCAGTTTCATCGTCAGCATTCAGTCCGGTGTCGTTCAATTTCGACAGTGTTGTTTATGGTTCAGGTTGCTCCAGTGATGTCAATGGTTTTCATGGTGATATGGTTTCGAATTTGATTATTGACATGTTGGTTGTCGTCAGTTCCGCAAGAATTTGGTTGTCAACATGGGGTTGTCATCTTCCTTCACAGGATTGTGTTGTCAACATGTTGGTTCTCATTAGTTCTACCTTTCAGAGTTCAGTTTTTGTCATCACGTGATGTTTGTCGCATATGTCACTTTTTGACAACTTGGTGTAAATGGGTTTTTTTAGCACAAAAGGATTTAAGAACTAAAATCTGAAACTATGTTAAACCTTAACCTATACCTAAATCAAACATTACAAATGAAATGCATTTTAGAATTCATTAACCCTAAGTGTTAAACCCTAACCATACATTAAATACCATAAATCTATTGTAAAAAACATTACAATAGAAATCGAAGACCATTACCCTAAGTCCTAAAACCCTCTCGGGCTATTTGAATTATATTGACATCATTGTAAAACATTACTAAACTATTATAATAGTTATAACTGCGGGGAAGACCGTCTTAGAGACTATAGTAATGTGATCATTGTGTAAGCCAAAGGGGTGAACGCTCGGAGTTAACTGCATTGGGGTCTAAACCGTAGTTGGCTTGTGACCAGAGGGAATAAACTGTTGGGCTTGGATTTAACCATAGCGTGACTGCATATGTGTTTTCTCATGTGAACGGAGGATAACCATCAAGGTTACATGTTACAGTTAACCGTAACCACCTCAGGATAGGCATGTGAACATAGCGAAGGGTAACATTAACATCTCAGCGATAGTCAGCAGACCAGAACTGATGCCTGGATAACTGCGTTGGACTTATACATGTTCACATGGAAGACTGCAACTTACAGGATTGAATTGCAAGGTGGCAACATCTGACAGGACCACAACCAAACCTCCTATTCACATGCGGGTGGTCAACCTCCTCCGTCTGGTCAGCGAGCCATCAATGGTTTTTTTTAAAATAAAGTTTATTTTTGGGTTTTTGTTGTAGTTTTGGTGCAAACTAATGCGATGACCATGTGACTAGGCATTAAGGTGTTGCCTAGTGATTCGAACAAGACCATCATCTTGCATTCATGTCAATCGTAGCTTAGAAGCCCTCAAATTTATCTGCAAACCTTTAAATGCACCTTTTGGTGATTTTGAGTTTTAGAGTGTAGATTCTGGAGGATATAGTCGATTTTTTTTTTAGTGTAATAGGGGCATCGGGCGTTGGAATTGGAAATTGAGGCAGGCTTTGGAAAGATGGTTTAGAGAGATTTCTAAAGACCTTGATTAGAAGTACCTGTGTGCACATCAAGATTGGTAAAATTGCTTTGTAATCAACCTCTTTGGTTTCAATCCTAATAAAGCGGTTGCCCACCTTGAAAGCAGACCTGGAGATGTAGTCCATCAGGGATGGACTCCATAATCAATATTTTTGTCTGGTATCATTGTGTATTTGTTGTTTTCACTTATGTTTTGCTTCTTACTTATGTTTTAACACTTGTCCTAAATTATTTCTTCTCAAGCAATTCTCATAGTTTCAACACTTTAAGTTAACTTTCAATTCACTGATGGCATAATCGATTCTAATTCAGTTTTAACATATGATCATTTCAGATCATTAAATTTGGTATTAGAGTAGGTTTTGTATGTAGAATTTTTATTGAATGTTAACTAGGTTGAAGTCCAAATGGGAAGGAAACCATGAGCAGATTGATCCAGAGATTTGAAAGTGAAGAGTCATTCATAAGTTGGCCATGGCAAGATCTGATCTAGGTGAAAATCTAGAAGCTAAGATGAGCGATGAATAGTTTGAGCAAGCATTCTTGACTATGCAGTAGATGTTGGGAGAAATCTATGAAGACAAGAAGGTGAGAGATGCAACTTCTTCTTCAAGGACAAAGAAGAAGAACAAAGGTAAAGGCAAGGGTGATAAACCACCTTCACCTCCATCATCTCCATCATCATCATCTTCTTATTCTTCTTATTCCAGTGTAGAATCTGAAACATAAAAGAAACCTAAGAAAACATCTCTTTTGAAACTTGATGTAAAATTTGAATTACCTAATTATGATGGCAAAATCAATCGTGAAAAGCTAGATAATTGGATTAAGTAGTTAGAAATGTATTGTCGTATTCAGAAAATTTTTGACGATAAAATGAAAATTCAGTTAGCTACACATAGAATGGGGGGAACAACTTTAATCTAGTGGGAAATTAAAACTTAGATAGATGTAAAGAAAAGAGGAAAAATCATCTATTCATGGTCTAAATTTTTAAAAGCTCTTAGGAAATAATTCTATCCTTTAAGATACATGAAACAAGTTTTTATTGATTGGCAGCACTTGAGGCAAGGTAAAGGGTAGAGTGTTCAGGAGTTTACTTAGGAGTATAGAAAGAAAGAATTGGTGCTTGGTATTTCAATGGATACATGTGAAACATTACTAAAATACATCGGCAATTTACATTCATATTTGCAACATACATTATTGATGTTTAATCCTGATGATTTTGATGAAGTGTGTGTTCAGGCCATACATATTGAATCAAGTGGAAGGCCATTCAGGTCTTCACCGCAGTCATCCAAAGAGTTGGAAATCAAAGACTGCAATGGTAGTAAAGGGAAGAAAAATTTGAAGAGAAAGAAATCAGGCATAGCTCAGAAGGAAAGAGGTCATTGTTCTCATTGTGAGAATCAGTCATGAGGAATCTAAGTGTTGGAAACTTCATCCAGAACTTAAGCCCAAAAAGTTCCTTAAGGAGAAGAATGAAAAGAAGGCAATAGTAGCAATCCAGCAAGATCTAGGTTCAATTTTAGGTGGTGAAAGAAGGATAACTGCCATGGTCACGATGGGTAAAACTTTTGACACTGGTTCAAGTTCAAGTACTATTGCATTTTCATCAAACAAAAAACCTTCAAATGAGGATAAAAGAGTTGAATTATTTAACATAATGATAACTTCTAAGTACACAAAGATATTTACAATGTTTGATAATAGATCACAGGCCAATCTAATATTTGAATATTTAGTTAAGAGTTTGTGTTTGGAAACACAGAACCATCCAAAACCTTACCCATTAGGATGGCTAAATAAATCAACTTACATAAAAGTCACAAAATAGTGTCGATTAAGATTTTCCATTACAGCTATTTACATTGATGAAGTGCAATTAGATGTGATTCCAGTAGACTTATGTGGAGTTGTCTTAGGGAGTTCTTATATTTATGATCATGATGTAGTATTTTACAGGAGAGAACATAAATATCATCTTAATAAAGATGGCATTGAATTTATTATCAAAGAACATGAAAACAAAAATCACTTGAATTTAGTTAATGCTAATCAGATGAAGTGATTAATAAGTTCAAATAAGAGATTCGTAATCATGTGTGTAAAGGAAAAACATAAGAATCAACATGATGCTTGTTCAAGTTATGAGGCTTAGCTTAAATATATGTGATCAAAGAGGTAGAAAATTTTCCATTTCTATTTAAAGAAACCAAACATCTTACTCATAAGTAGAGAATACAACATGAATTACAATTGATGCCTAAAGCTCCTTTCCCTAATGTGAGAATGAATCAATTCAGTCCAAGTTTGGAAGTTAACAGTTACAGGGATGCAGGTCAGCATTGGGGAAAGTCAGTGTTCAATTTCTCTTACATTGCGTCACTATTTCATGTTTTGAATAGTTTGGAAGCCTCTTTTCATGTGCAGAGGAAGCTCATTTGTTTTCATATCAAAGCCTTTTCTAAAGCATTGTCAAAATATCCACAACAGCCAAGAGAAACTTATGCATCAGGGGAAGGTAATAATCAATGGAAACATCATTTAATAAATCAAGAAACAATGATTCCAACAAATCAACATCCATTTCAATACTTTCAAATCAAACTAAGTTGCAGTAGTTTCCATATTACAGTTTGATGGGTCTAATGCAACAAGTTCACTTAGTAATCAGGAAGAAGGAAAGTATGCCAAGTCAAGCAGTTGGTTTGAAGACAAAAATGCCTTTGATTGTCTTTGCCATTCCGCAATATAGATTTTTAATACATGTCCATGGTATTGAACAATATCCTCTAGAGACGATTTTCAAAGATGATTATGAATCACTAACTCGTGATATTTCTTGGAAATAAATAAATTGCCATCTTCATAATAGGGTGTTTTACCATCATTGCAAGTTGTTCATACTGCAGATAGATGGAACAGGTCAAGGATTCAAAATGTGCCATGGTCAGCATCATCAGGGTCATCACTAGCAGGTGATTGATCAAACGTATTGGTACATCATTAGGACAAGGTGGAAAGTGAGGGAGCTCTACCCTCATCGACTATTTGTTTAAGTCAAACTTTTGTGGTCCAAAAGCTTTCAAGTGGAGAGGACTAATCGAGGAGGATTTTCTTACATTAGTTACACAGGTTCAATTTTGTCGTCAGCATTCAGTCTAGTGTCGTTTAGTTTTGCCAGTGTTATTTATGGTTCAAGTGATGTCAATGGTTTTCATGGTGATATGGTTTGGATTTTGGTTTTTGACACGTTGGTTGTCATTAGTTTTGCCAGAATTGGGTCGTCGACATGGGGTTGTCATCCACCTTCACTTGATTTAGTCGTTGAAACCTTGGTTGTCATCAGTTCCACCTTTGAGAGTTTGGATTTCATCATCACATGACATTTGTTGCAAATGTCACTTTGTGACAATTTCATGTAAATGGGTTTTTTTTAGCACAAAATGATTTAAGAACTAAAATTTGAAACCATGCTAAACCTTAACCTATATCTAAATCAAACATTACAAATCAAATGTATTTCAGAAGGAATTAACCCTAAGTGTTAAACCCTAACCATACATTAAATACCATAAATCTATTGTAAAAAACACTACAATACAAATCAAAGACCATTACCCTAAGTCCTAAAACCCTCTCGAGCTATTGGAATTACATTGAAATCATTGTAAAACATTACAAAACTATTATAACAATCATAAATAGGGAGAAGACCATCTCAGAGGCTATGGTAATGTGATCAGTGTGTAAGTCGTCGGGGTTATTTCTTGGAGTTAATTGCATCAGGGTCTAAAATGTGGTTGGCATGTGAGCAGAGGAAATAAACCACTGGGCTTGAAGTTAACCATAGTGTGACTGTAGATGTGTGTTTGCATGTGAATGGAGGATAACCATCAGGGTTACATATTACAGTTAATCGTAATTGCCTTGGGATATCCATGTAAATAGAGCAGAGGGTAACTATAGTATCTCATCTATAGTCAGCAGAGTGGAACAACCACCCGGATAACCATGTCAGAGTTATATGAGTTCACATGGAAGACTGCAACTATCGAGATTGATCTGAAATGTGGTAGTTTGTGACGCATCTGAACCACCTATTCACATGTGGGCAGTCAACGTCCTCCACCAAGTTAGTAAGTCGTCAACGGTTTGTTTTAATATAAAGTTTATTTGTGGGTTTTTGTTGCAGTTTTGGTGCAAAACTAATGCGATGACCATTTGACTAGGCACTAAGGTGTTCCCTAGTAATTCGACCGAGACCATCATGCTGCATTCATGCCAATCTTGGGTAAAAATCCCTCAAATGTATCTACAAACCTTTAAATGCATCTTTATGTTCATGAGGAAGATATTGGTGATTTTGGGTTTTAGAGTGCAGATTCTAGAGGATATAGTCGATTTTGTTTTTAGTGTAATAGGGGCATCGAGTGTCCGAATTGGAAACTGAGACATGCATTGGAAAACCGGTTCATAGTGGTTTTTGAAGAAAATGACCAAAATTTCTTGTGTGCACATCAAAATTGGTCAAATTGTTGTGTAATCGACCTCTTCGGTTCCAATCCTAGTAAAGCAGTCACCCATATTGAAAGCAGACCCAGAGACATAGTCCATCAGGGATGAATGCCGTAATCAATATTGTTGTCTGATATTGTCATGTATTTGCTATTTTTACTTCTGTTTTGCATCTTACTTGTGTTTTATTAGTTGTTGTAAAGTATTTCTTCTCATGTAGTTCTCCGAGTTTCAACACTTTAAGTTAACATTCAATTCATTGATGGCAAAATCAATTCTACTTTAGTTTTAACATATGATCATTTCAAATCACTACTCACTGATCACATTTAGCCAAAACTATTCTCTAGCCCAAAGTTTCGTGATCACACTATTTTGTAGGGTGTAAAGGGCTTCACTTGCTAGCATAACCAAGTTCAACCCAACCTTCTTGAGAGCACTAACAGTGGCCTTGTCAGCTTCCACTCTTGTAGTCAATGCTTTGTCCAGTAGCACAACGATCTCGAGATCCAAGGAGCGGACTATCTCTGCTACATTTTAGGTTCCAAGTGCCAAGTTAGTTGATGTCGCATTGTGCTATCCCACACTAGCCTATGCTTGAGTGGCCTAGACTTGCAATTCGCACAAACTTGTATGAATGGTGATGAGTGCTTGCTTCTATTGTTGCTTGAACTACTGCAGTAGCTCCATGGTCATATCTCTCACTGTGTGCTCAATATCATTCAGGTCACCTTTTGTCAAAGTGATCAGGTCAAGTGATGATTTTCTAGCCTTGGACTTCTTTTGTGGACCTAATTTTTCATCCTTGCTAGTGCGCTTAACCCGAAATGGAGTAGTCTCTTGGTCTACACCTCTGTGTCCTAACTGCTACTCTTCTTCCTCTGTCTATAGTGAAGCGGACTTATGACTTCTATGAGAGTCGTTCTCTTCCTCTTCTTCCTCATTTTTCACCTATTTCTTAGTAGCACGTTGTGCCTTAGATTTTTCTTCAGCTTCCCTTGTCCTCCTCTTAGTCAACTGCTGCATCATCAGCCAAGCCTTTTCTTTCTTATGCTTCATGGTGAACTTACTAGACCTAGCTGACAAGTTAGAAGTTGTGCGCCACTATGATGGCCAACTCTCCAGGACTGCTGTGATTGCATCATCCGCTTCCTAGTATGGAAGATTAATACCATTTTTTCTCGGGGTCCTTCCACACTCGGATGGAGACAATGGAAATTCAATTTTAATTCCACATATCCTGACAACGGCTTAAAGAAAGTTGGGGATATCCTTGGCTTGCAGCTGAACGCAGCGTGGATGCATGCCTCTATCAACACCCAAAATATTTTAGCTTCCTTGACCCTCGGGGAATTCTTAGTGGCCCACAATGAATAAAATTTGTTGCTTCAGGTAGATCTAATGTGACCAAATGAAATTGGCTCTCCTCCAATAATTCCCACATAGTTAGCACAATTGAGAGTAAGAGCCAGGCATAATGGAAGGTCTTACTCTCAACTTGTGCTTCTTTGTAGTTCGCGAGGTAATCACCTCAGAGGTAGTGCGTCGAATTAAATTATATGCCCTCCATGCACTGCGCCGCTAACGACACAACAAGTGTCGGCACTTCATCAACATGACACTTCCTCATTATTCTCCCAGCCAAAATCTGGGCATCGACCTTATCCACGGGGTTGGTTATGCTGGAAATTAAGTATTCAAATGGTTTCTTGGTGAGCTTGAATTTGTCCTTCATTCTTATGGCGAGCTTGTGCTCACCTGTCTTTCTGCCAATTGCCATGGCCAGATTCAACCCTAAATGTGGTAACAACGTGACCCTATGGATCAACATATCTGTCACGGGTATCGGTTCTCCCAACTATAGGCACCCATTGTGCACTAAGCATAGCAGTTGTTTGATCACCATCAGTGTTATGGGAACGCGGTGGTAATGTGGCACCCATACCTTGTCCACCCCCTTTATCCATTGTCATGGCACCAATGCAGTCATACTGGAATCCTTATAAAACACACGGTTCATAATGGTATCAGTCACCATGTTGGAGCATCGCTTTGTGTCCAGCAAGTCCCAATCCTCCAACTTAATACTAAGAATGTGCACTAAGCGCAAACCTTCAAACATGATTTGGTCTAGTAGTAACGGGGTATTTAGTAGAAATTTTCCCATATCCAGGTCCTTCGGGACATTCACCTTTCCATGGCAGGGAGGGATGTATTAGGGAAACTTTGAGATAGGGTTTACGCCCTCTATGTCAGTGTCGTCTCGGCCCATATCCACATCTTTGGTGCCCTCCCCAGATTATAAGTCTACCACCTTACCTTTCTCCTGTGCCATGGACTTTTCCTTCTTCTAGTGTTTCCTTAGCGACTCATGCACCAAATATGGTTCTTTTGGCTTATCCTTCTTTGTCTTCAAACCCTCTTTGGGCAACATAGGCCTTGACCTAGGTGACCTCTATGATTTGGCACTTTTGCTGGCATTTCCACACTCACAACCTTCAAGGCAGCTTCCTCAGAGGCCATCGATCTATGAACAATTGCAGTTTCCATGGGCGCCAACATGAATCCAGTCATAAGCTCCTAGATTTCTTTGGGTAGCTTGTGAAATACTGAACTAGACACCAAAACCTCGAAATAGTCAAGGTTCATGCCCTCCTGATAGCTCAACACCATAATTCTCAGAATGAAATGTTTTTTCGTTGGATGGCCATCTATAACTTATAGGAAATTTTGAATTTGAATCCGACCGTTCCACCCAAAATCTACTAATAAATACTAGATTGGCAACAGATTTTCACAGATCTTGCTTTTAAATTCTGATTTAAATGCTGCCCCCGCTCCACTTAGCCATTTTCCCACTATTAACTCATGAACAATGATGTTAAGAGTCACTTTCTAGTTTCCCCATGTGGTTTCTCTTTCTATACCGCAACTCCCTTCATGCTTCCACCAATATTGTGACATTTCTCCCTTCCGCACAACTCCCTAGTTGTGTAACTCTAAAACCGAGGCAGTGTAGTTTATATTCCTATGCCTCCTTTCAGCTGCCTAGAATGCTAAGACTTTGCCTCCTCCATATAGCAATCTAGCCAGATCCCTAGTGTATGGCTTCAATCAAATTCCATTCACCTTCTTTGAAAATGGCTCTCCATTCAACTTCACCAACTAAACTACTGCACCATCGGTTATCTCCTTGATGACATAGGGCCCCAGCCAATCCATCTGAATTTTTCTTGGAAATTTATCAAACTTGCCATCATATAATAACTCTAAATCATTTACCTTAAAGGTGGGTAGTTTGATGTGTTGATTTTTCCATGCCTTTTCACGCTCTTTTTGAACTTGCAAATGGAATCCAACCAAAAATCTATCTTCTTCAAGCTCTGTTAGCTGCGCGAGGCTTTTCTTCAAGGCTCCATGATCTACCGTTCTTGTAAATGCTGCTATGCATAAATTAGTTATAATATACTCCATCGACATCACAACCTCTATGCCATAAACCAACCGGAAATGCATTTGTCTAATCAACTTTTTGCAAGTCATCCTATAATCCTATAGCACCGCGAGTATGTGCACATCCCAGTCATTCCTTTATGCATTGCAGACCTTTGTCACCATGTTATCCAATATCTTATTAAACTCTTCCACTATCCCATTAGCCTATGAGTGATATGGCAGACTCTTCTGATGATAAGCTTGGAACTCCTTCATCAATGCACCGATCGTCTCATTGAGAAAATACGTACCACAATCGCTCATCAAAATCTCCGGGAAAGAAAATATAGTCAGTACATACTCAAAAATGAACATTTTTGTTGTTTCCCCTGTACAATCCTTCACAAGATGTGCCTTCACCCACCTAGTCAAATATTTAGTTGAGGTGATTATTTACCGCACACCCATCTTCTTTTGTGGAGGCTGAATTGGTCCTACAAAATCAATCACCCACTTTTGAAACAGCTGCAATGACATCTGCAGATTTAGAGGCATATCATCCCTCCATGATGACCTACCCATCCTCGGACATGCATCACATGCCTTACAATAAGCCTTTGAATCCTTATGAAGCGTTAGCCACCATAGCCCCACGCATAAAATATTCTGCGTTATTGCTTTTCCTGCATAATATCCTCCTGCGACTCCTCCATGAGCTTCAGCAAGGATGTTCTTTCATTCAAATTAGGTACATAACATCACAAAATTTCATCTGAGCCCATTTTATATAAATTCCATGCAATGACAGAAAATTCTATTGTGTGCACCACTAGCTCCTTCTTTTGTTGACTAGTATACCCTTCCAGCATTGTTCTCATCATCTGGAAGTGTATGATATCCACAAATTTATTATCCGCAACACACACTGCAAAGAGTTATGCGTGAGGCAGTCCTTCGTCTAAATTAGTAGGCTCCTCTCGAATTTCAATGCACGATAGACGGTTTGGTCCTTTGAAGTCATATTCCTTGAACCACATTAGCCATCTCATATCTCCTCGCCCCCAACACAGGCTTGTTCATCAAGTACTTCAATGCAGAATGGTTTGTATACATCTTAAAGTGTACGCCTAGCAAGTAGTGTATGGACTTCTCGATCGTGTACACCATGGCCAACCCTTCATGCCCTGTTGTTGAATAATTTTTCCCAACTTTCAAAAACATCCTACTTGTGAACGCTATAGGATGATCTAGTTCTCACTCACCAAATTGTGTTAGTACTGCCTTGAGCGCAATACATGACGCTTTGACATACACGTGAAATTCCTTCTTCCAATGTGGGAAGACTAGGATCTACGTGGTGACTATCTTTTCCTTCAACACGTCAAAGCTTTGTTGACACTCTTCATTCAAATCGAACGTAACATCCTCCTTTAGTAGCTTTTCCATTGGAGTGGTAATATGGTCATAGCTTTTGATGAACTTTCTATAGTATCTTGTATGCCCCAACGTTTCACGTAGCTATTTCACACTTCTTCGTGTCTCCAAATTAATTATGATCGTGATCTAGCAAGGTCTAACATCAATCCTTGTCTGCCTACCACGCAACACAGCAATACCCCAAAAGGGACACAAAACAAACATTTGTTCAAATTGAGCACGATCTTGTACCTCTGGCATTTATCCAACATCAAGCGTAGAATATCTACATGGTGCTTTACCAACCAAAACACCATCCAATTATCGAAGTATACCTCCAAAAACTTGTGAACGAAATCCTTAAACACCGCAATGACTACACGTGAGAATATCGTCAATGCGTTCTTTAGTCCAAACAGAATCACCATATACTGAAAGCATCCCCATTAAGTCATTAAAGTCATCTTACTTCTATCCTCTAGCACAATCTAGATCTAATGGTACCTCGAGAACCCATCAGTGAATGAATATGCCTCTTGTCCTCCTACATTGTCCCACACCTCATTAGTGGATGAAGTTCGAAATGGATCATGTACGCAAGTGTCTTTCAACTTCTTGATATCTATGCATATCCTTATTTCATCTTTCTATTTCTTGTGCTGAACTACCATTGAGCTTACCCAATGAGACTCTTATACGGGTTCAATGATGCCCACCACAAGCATTTTATCCAACTCTAAATGGACCCTTTCTTTATACTTTGGATTGAGACGTTAAGGCCTCTACTTGATCATCTTCACATTTGGTTTAAATGTAATTTTCATGACTCCCACGTCCCCTATTATCCCCTTCAGTTCTGAGAATTTATTAGGGAACAAGTCCTATTATTTTCATATCAATTTACCAATCTTATCCATTGTTGCATCATCCTAGTAGTCCCCAATCTTTGCAAACTTTGGCTCTACCTCTATCCCAATGTTCACTTGTTTTGTTTTTAGTGGTGCTGTGATAACTGAATTTTCAATTTGTGGTCCTTCAACTTCGTGGTGACCTTTAGTCTCTGGGATTATAATATTCCTTGGGTTCTGATCCTCTTCTTCGATAGTCACATTGTAGCACTCCATTACGTGGCTTAGCTAGGTGGTCCATTCCAGTTGAATTAAGTCCAAGGGATCCTATGGTACTCTGAATATTACTGCCTTAACTTCCTACAGTTCCTCCTTAATACTCTCAAACACATTCTCAAAGCTAAACATCAGCAAGAATCGTTGTCACAAAACATCCCATTCTTCAATGCCAATGTAGAGCTCTATTTCTAAGTACTAGTTCAACTGTATTACATCAAAAGTATGACAAAACAAATGCACCTATTCAGGCTAAGGCTCCTCTCCATAAACCTTAGTCCATTTGGCCAGGTGATCGCGTGGATCATCCCTTCCATCACATTTCTTTGTTAGCCGCACTTGTGGGTGACCAAATCACAATCTCATCATCTTTTTATATACACACCAATCATTAAAATTGTCCTTGTGCGTAGCCCACCATCTCATAATTATAGCGCACAACACCCAATCTAGGGTCTGGAAACAATGCTTCTTTTGCACTTACCTTTCGAATGCATCCAAAATTTTATCGACATTAGTTAAACCATCATAATAGGAAAATTCCTTACCTCTGATGATACATAGCATAACGACATGGTCATCATATTACAACATAGAGTAGATACTTCATGCAATTGATTCTGCCAGTGTTCCAACTCCTTATCTCAATCTGATGTGCAGGAACTTTTGCGATCCCAAGAAATGCATCCATCTACTGTCGGCATCACCCAATCCTGATCTCACACTGTTATCTTATAGATCTGGTCTAGATGATGATCATTGTCATAATTGTGAACCGGTTCAGTATAGCGCGGTCCTTCTGCAGGGTCCAAGAGAACTACTATGCGAAGTGATTTATTCAAACATATCATCTTCTGCTTCTTCAAATTGATTAGCCCATTCATGTCGGTGGCCCAATCGATCCAAAGGAGCGCATGGTAGGGATTGTTGTAATCCACAATCTCTATCACTTCGAAGTCAGCCAATGTGTTCGTTCCTTCAATATCAACTATCACTGCCTGTAATCATCCTATGGGGATTATTTTCTGTTGATTTTCCATTCTTAAATACATCGGAGAACATTGCAGTGTAGGTCTCCCCATCCTCTTCGAGGTTTGTTTAAGTAAGACACTCACATCCGACCCCAGATCCAAAATTACTTGATCCATCTCATATTCTCCTATCTGTGGAGTGAGCCTCATTTCGTGCCACATTCATGCCTTATGCCTACCAATCTTCTTGACTACGCACTGTCCATCACGAGTGTTTTCTTTCCCAAAACACTTCTTTAAGAGTTCCTGTATTCCTTTCACAACTTTGCTATCACACAACAACTTCATATAGGTTTCCAAGAAAGTAGTAAGAATTGAAGGGTCCATCTCTTCAGCTAGCTTGTCCTATATTCTTCAGATAGAGGCCTCAATGAAGCTTTTCTTTGCTTCCATAAAATTTGTTTTCAGTGCACACTTCAAATCAAATTCAATCTCCCTTTCTATAGCTTTGTAGACCCATTCACTTTCTTTAGGCTACTTCTCCTTATATTTGCCATTCCTCATCCCACTTCGCAGCACAATATTTACCTTGGGATACTCTTTGTAAGTCTCATCCCTCATCATCTGGAGGTTCTGAGCCGGCTACAAACGCCGCGCCCCATCACGCCCCATTTTCATGTATCTTAGCTAGCAATACCAGGCAATATTTAGTTGTGTGGTCAAAGTGAATAAAACATCGGCATGACATACATGTAGGATTTGGGAAGTCTTGTGTGTAGTGTCCCGACCCTTCATAGTTGTAACACATGACTTGTCCCTGACCTCTACAAGGTCCTCCTCCACCTCAGCCTCCTCTGTGCCCCTGATATTCACTTCATGCTTCTCCAGTACCTTTGTTCGGAGACTGGGTTTGTGCATGCACCTTATATGCAGACGTTCTATCCACCATTAACTTGTAACTACAACAATTGCACTCACCATGACCCATTGATTGGCAGAAGTTGCAGAAGAGCTATTATGGTGTGTACACAAATTTCTACAGCAAATGGTAATTGTCTATCACATATTTTCCAACTACGTGACAGTGAGTACACCATAGAGCAAGCCCTGTACATGGTCATGTTGGAGCTTCGAGCCTTAGAGGAATTGGTCCCCCTCATGCAACATAATTTTCGAAGACTGGATAGTGATCTATGTCATGCACTTGACTTTTTCACTTCAAGCACCAAACTTCTTCGCACACCTCTAGCCTATTTGTTTTATCTTTCTTCAGAGTCTGCATCTCTAGGTAAAGGTTCTGCAACTGTGCATGAATCTATTGAACCCCCAGATTAACATCTTGTATCAGTGTCTCGTGTAATCTCATCGCAATTTCCAGGGCTTCCGCCCGGGTCCCAATCTTTTTTTGTGATATCGCAACCCTGAGATGAGGTAGGAGTGAGGCCAAAAACCATTCGCGGTGTTTCCCATGTGTCAGATTCATGTTAGCTTCGTGGATTATACACTTCAATCTCTGATCCATATCCAAGGGTGTCTCGTGAGGCTTCATCATGATCTCTTTGAATCCTAGAATTGATTTCTCTTCAAACTTAGGTCTACTGAATTATTTATTTAGTGCGGTTTGGATAGCTACGAACACAGATATTAGGTTATCAGTGCAGTACTTAATGTACCATGTTACTGTGTGATCCTGCAAAACAGTAACCAGTGTTGCTTTCTTCATTTTATCATCTATGATACCCTTAGCTTCCCATACAGCCTTTGCAACAAACCAAAGTTGGTCAAGATCCTCATTTTCAAAGCCTTTCAACACAGGTAGCTTTTCTAAGTTCACCATACTGAACGGTGGCTTAGGTGGCGATGGTGTAGGAAAAGGTTTAGGTGGCAAAGGTGAAGCTGGAAGTGGTGTGGGTGGATGGGTTATTCATGGGAACCTTGCTTTATCAATTGAACAACACTCTACGGAGAAGTCTGTGTTGCTTCCTCATCATCACTCAAGGGAGGTTCAATTAGCGGACTATATTCAAGGCGTGCTTTCCCTCTATTTCAGAAGGTCTTTACACTCTTGGTGGCCCCAAACATCCATGTAGATGCATAACCGACTTTTCAAACAAAAGCATCTTAATCCAAGTAATTAAAGACTTTAAATACTTACCTCGTGGCCCCTTAAAGAAGTGGTGCTCCGCATTGATATAGCTAACCTAGGTATTGACCGCAAACTCTATCACACATCCTCCTATGATACAATTGAGCCAATGACCAACAACACATGTGATCCTATCTTCAGAGGCTTCTAATGTCTACACTAACTTTGGTGTCTATACTATTAGACCGTCAAGCCTCCATCTTCCTTGGTCGTCTGCCAATTTTGCGATCCACTTGTATAACTTGACCGAGAAAGAACAAAAGAAGATGTCGGGTATCTCTGTGTACAAATATCTATCCAACCACTGTTCTTTTTTCAATCGCAGATTCATGGATCTTTCTATCCAACCAGTTTTCAATCTCTTTCTTAGTTGGATTCCAGTGATGCAACATGACACATCTCTATATGCAGATCTTGGTCCTGGAAAAGTAACCATTTGTTGGCTTGATGGGCCCTCACCCAGGATCAGCATTAATTAGCCAAGAAAATCCCTACACTACTGGCCCTTTCGACATTAATCCATGGAGCGTGGACTGAAGTCTCACCCGAAGCAGTATCGAGGGATGAAAAAACCAAGTTTCCACACCCTGAGATGGTAGTGATGTCGTTTTACACCCTAATCCTTCCTTCACACAGATGGAAAACCTTTTTAAGGCTTATCGATATACTTTTCTTATTCAGCTTGGAGACCTTTCCGAAGTTCTACGATCATCCTTCACTTACCCTAAATAGGCAAGTTGGACACTTATATGCCTCTGTAATTACTCTTACTATTGTATTTACCCAAATTAGCTTAAGTAGTGGATAACTTCGCCATGAATTACAATTATCTTTGCACAAACAAATATTCTTACTTGCATTCATATAAAAAAGTAAAACACATAGATTCATGCATCAATAGAACATTAAATCATTAACCTAGTATTCAACATAACATAATCGAATGCATTCATAATAGAAGTAAAATAGTTCATACATA